>WNNG01000179.1:0-58600 GCA_018208015.1 Medicago ruthenica
TTTTTCAATAAAGTCAAGCTGCATCACATTCCTCGAGACGAGAATCAAATGGCAGATGCTTTGGCAACCTTGTCTTCTATGTATGAGGTCAGCCGTCGGAATGAAATTCCAACAATCAAGGTCCAGCACCTAGAAAGGCCCGCACATGTGTTTGCAGCCGAAGCAGTCATAGATAACCAGCCATGGTTCCATGACATTAAAAGTTTCCTCCAAAAGCAAGAGTACCCACATGGGGCATCCAACAAAGATAAGAAAACTCTGCGAAGATTAGCTGGCAACTTCTTTCTGAATGGAGAAGTTTTATACAAGAGGAATTTTGATATGGTGCTGCTCAGATGTGTTGATGAGCAGGAAGCGGATTCATAATGCATGAGATACACGAAGGTTCCTTTGGAACTCATTCCAGCGGACACACAATGGCTAGGAAGATCTTGAGAGCCAGATATTACTGGATGACCTTGGAAAGCGATTGCTACAAGCATGCCAGGAAATGCCATAAATGCCAAATTTATGCGGACAAGATCCACATGCCACCAACAGCTCTGAATGTCCTCTCTTCCCCTTGGCCTTTCTCCATGTGGGGTATTGACATGATTGGTAGGATTGAACCCAAAGCTTCAAATGGACATCGCTTCATTCTAGTGGCGATTGACTACTTCACCAAATGGGTCGAAGCTGCATCATATGCCAACGTCACCAAACAAGTGGTGGTCCGATTTATCAAGAATCATATCATCTGTCGATATGGTATTCCCAACAAGATCATCACGGACAATGGGACCAATCTGAATAACAAAATGATGAAAGAGCTATGCAAAGAGTTCAAGATCGAGCATCATAACTCTTCTCCTTATAGGCCTCAGATGAATGGCGCAGTTGAAGCTGCAAACAAAAACATCAAGAAAATAGTGCAAAAGATGGTAGTCACATACAAGGATTGGCATGAGATGCTACCATATGCCTTGCACGAGTATCGTACTTCAGTACGTACATCAACAGGGGCGACCCCTTTCTCTTTAGTATACGGCGTGGAAGCAGTGCTCCCCGTAGAAGTCGAAATCCCGTCATTGAGAATCTTGATGGAAGCTAAGTTGTCAGAGGCTGAATGGTGTCAAAACAGATACGATCAGTTGAACTTAATCGAGGAAAAACACATGACTGCTTTATGTCATGGACAACTGTATCAACAGAGGATGAAACAAGCTTTTGACAGGAAGGTTCGTCCCCGTGAAATCCAAGAAGGAGACCTCGTGCTCAAAAGGATCCTATCTTTTCAACCCGACTCTAGGGGCAAATGGACGCCTAACTACGAAGGCCCTTATGTCGTCAAGAGAGTTTTCTCCAGAGGAGCCTTGATTCTCACAACAATGGACGGCGAGGATTTTCCGCGTCCTGTGAATTCCGATGTATTCAAGAAATACTTTGTCTAGAAACGAAAAAAAAAGAACGTCTCGGTGGACTGAAAACCTGAAAAGGCGGTCCGGGCAAAAAATTAGAGACATAAACAGAAATAATCATCCTGATAGGTCAAACATTTGAAAGGACGACCTATGCAAAAATTAAGGATCAAAAGACAAAGTAACTACATCGGATCAGCCATGATTCGTTTGAGGGCACATCAATTGTCTAAAGACTCCGAATCTGAAGCATCCAAACAAGGGATTCAAAGTTGTTAGGGATAATAGTGGTCATCGTGTTCAATGTACCCTCCCTTTTATATTTACCATTTTTTTTCAAACTTTGTAAAATCCGTGGAGCCACGCCTTTGGCAGGCTACCACCCCATTAATAAATTTACTTCCCATCATTATCTTTTGCTTTTATCAAAATTCCCATTCATTTTATTCTATTCTTTCATTCATTTCTATTTTTTTGATGATAGTACTTTAAAACAAAAACTTTTTCAAAAATTATTTTGTGAGTCTTTTATCTTTTATAAAATAACAAACACATTCCTTCTGAACTTGTGAATATTCGAAGTGTGCATCAATATTTGTCCTGAAAACGGATGAAGCTTCGCAGGTCAAGCATGGTTAAGATACTAAAAAGGGATTCCCCAATAGAATCCTCAGTGAATCATAAGGGAATATCCCCAATGAATCGAGAGCCCGAAAGGACGATTCAGGCAAAGATTAGCGAACCAAAAGCATAAGTATCCCCGGCGGAATCATCGATTCTTCTCCCCAGTGGATTAGCAATCTCCCCGTGAGGTATTTATATTTCTTTATCAGCTATCGCGGTTTTATCCCGTCAATTTTTTGGATGTATCCCTTGTGTCATCATCCCCATTGAAGATTACCGAGTGTTTGCGATACGGCGTCGGTCCACTGTTCATTTTACCGGTCTAAATCTTGTTTCACCAAGTTTATCGGTCATGCAATAAATCAAATCAGTTAGGTGTCATCCCCCAGTCTGTCTGGTCTAGTGATGTCACCCACCTTTTATGCCAAGTGGTAGTTCTTTAACGAACAGCTTGTGCATCCTTCATCATATTCTTATACCAAGGGGCAGTTCTTTAACGAACGATTTGTGTATCCCCATTACAAGTCAATCTTTCACACAACATTCCCAGTGAAAGTCATATATTTGTACATTTGTACATTTGTACATTCATACATTCATGCATTCATGCATTCATATATTTGTACATTTGTACATTCATACATTCATGCATATGTACATTCATGCATGCAACATACCACAACATCTTTCATACATGGTTACTCTAACCACCGTGAGTCTTACCAATCAATCGTGAACGATTCGTAACCTCCTTTTCCCCAAGTGTCCTCCCCAGTGTATCTGGTCCTGAGATGTCATCTTTTTATGCCAAGTGGCAGTTCAAACGAACAGCTTGCGCATCCCTTTTATGTCTTTATGCCAAGTGGCAGTTCTTCAATGAACGGCTTGCGCATATCCCTCAGTGTTGTTGCCAAGCGACAGTTCTTTAACGAATGCTTGCGCACAGCCTTGCTTTTTGTCTTCAGTGGTAGTTCGGAATTTAACCCGAACAGCTGACCTTTTATCTTTGTTTCTCATTCAGTGGTAGTTCGGAATTTAACCCGAACAGCTGACTTTTTATCTTTTGTTCTTATTCAGTGGTAGTTCGGAATTTAACCCGAACAGCTGACCTTTACTTTGTTTTTTGTCTTCAGTGGTAGTTCGGAATTTAACCCGAACAGCTGACCTTTTATCTTTGTTTCTCATTCAGTGGTAGTTCGGAATTTAACCCAAACAGCTGACTTTTTATCTTTTGTTCTCATTCAGTGGTAGTTCGGAATTTAACCCGAACAGCTGACCTTTACTTTGCTTTTTGTCTTCAGTGGTAGTTCGAAATTTAACCCGAACAGCTGACTTTTAACCCTTTGTTTCTCGTTCAGTAGTAGTTCGGAATTTAACCTGAACAGCTGACTTTTATCCTTTGTTTTCTCATCCCCAGTGGCTGTTCGGAATTTAACCCGAACGGTTGATATTTACATTTTTTTACCTTCATTAAGCTGCCGTCACAACGGTAGTAGGTAAAACAATTTCCCCAGTGATTGGCATACTCTGTCTTCTCTTACCTTCATTAAGCTACCATCATAACGGTAGTAGGTAAGATGAAATCCCTGGTGAAGCCACCAAGTGATTTTGATCAGTTGTCTTCATTAAGCTATCATTCCGATAGTAGACAACCCTTTCCCCAGTGGAACCATGTTACCCCAGTAGAGTCGGATCCCACTTCTTTAACGAACCCGGGTATCCCTTTGTCTTTTTTTTATCCCCAGTGTGGTCATCTTTGTCGTCTTTGCATTCATATTTGCATTACAAGCATTCATAACGTTCGCATACATGCATTCATAACATTTACAATTCAAGAAAAATATTCAATCAAAAATGGCGTACTTTATATTTAAGTCTCTTCGACCCATCAATTTCAAAATTTCACTTTTCATCTCCGGGGCGAAGAAACTTAAATAGGGGCATCTGTCATACCCCATTTTTTGACTCATATTTTTCTTTGTTTTATCATTTATTACTTTTTATTATTTCACTTTTTTGTTGTTGGATTTTATTTACATTTTTATCACCATAAGCATTACCACCTTTATTAACATTATCATTATCCTTATTAATACCATTGCTTTTGTTTTTTAATATTTATTATTATTATCTTTTTTATTTTATTATTATTATTATTTATTATCATTATTTTTTAATTACTAATATTATTAACTTTTTCATTTTTATTATTATCTTTATTATTATCATCACTTTTTTTTATTTTATTATCACTTGCCTTATTACTATTACCATTACCATTATCATTATTCATTTTTATTTCTATTATTTTGTTTTATTTTTTAAGAAAATACAAAAAATTAGAAAAGGGGAGTTCGCACTACGAAGTTGCCTTCGCACTGCGAACTCTGCGAATTTTTGCAGAAATTGATTTCTTTGATTTAGTTTTCTTTTATCTTTATTGTTATTATCCTTTATCATTATTATTATCATTGTTATTGCCAATTGTGGCTGGAATGATGCAGCAAAGCAAGATTAAATGTGTGACATTAAAGGTTGAGGAAAGATGGATTTTCTTCCAACCTAGCATGTGCTCAAGCAAATTGGCTGCCCTTGGTCAGCTCTTGTCCCTCCCAATTGACCTGTCATTAACCCTGAGCTTGCCAGCCAGCTGCTTGTTCCCTTTCCTTCCTTCTTACTCCACCAAAACCAGTCAAACTTGGATGGTTTTGCTTGCAAAAAAGCTGTTTGGTGTGCCCTGTTTTCAGCTGTGTTTCTCCTCCCTCACACCATCCCACATGCTCTTTTTGCTTCCCCCAATCTCTCTGTACATGGCAGTGCACGTTTTCATTGCTTGACCTCTCAAGATTGCAAGGATTGATCCCAAGAATCACACAATTTGCAGCTGCCCTGTTTTTTCAGTTTTTTCTCATCATTGCTATCAAGGATCAGTTGCATTTGTGGCTGAGATCAGTCAAGGTCTTGACCCTTGGCACAAGGCAAAGTAACTTCTATTCTTTAGCATTAAATGCAAAGCAATTTAGCCTGGATTTAGCCCACAAACCAGCTAGGTTCTAGAGATTTTCTCATCATTGCATTGGATCTCATTTTGGCCTATAAAAGGAATGCCTTGCACACAGTTATATACATTCAATTCACACGAAATTTACACCAAAATACACTTACATTGCAGCATTGAGAGAGTAGAAAAGCAGTTCATACCCAAAGCAAAAACCAATTAGAGTTATTTGTCCATAACCTCTAATATCCCAACTTTGCAAAATCAATCAAGCAAGCCACTTCCTATCTCTTGCACAAGCATTGCTAGGAGTTCTGTAAGTATCCTAAAGTCTCTATATTTCATTTTGATTTGCTGTTTGCATCGTTTGTTTTGTTAAATTTCATTTTGTGCCAAAAAACCCCTTTTGAAACTCAAAAGGAATTTCAAAGTGGCAAAGTGCTAAAACTGAGTTGTTATACTCCTTTTCTTCCAAATTTGCAAAGCTTTTTAACCCCCTTTAGGTTCTGAAGCTTGCTCAGGAGCAGCTTCTGAACTTCTGTTCAGAAGCAGCTTCTGAGTTCAATTTTTCGCATACTTCGCAGAGCAAAGTTATGTTCGCAGAGCGACCACATCAGAACCTGACTTCGCAGAGCCAAGTTCTGGTTGCCCTGCGAAGTATGTAAAACTCATAACATGAATCAGGCTTCCAAAGGTCAAATTTTTGGGGTTCCAACCATCGATTCAGAACCTAAAGAGGGTAAAAATCATTTTTTTTGTTCAAACCACATCAAGAATTTTGCATGTCTTTGGAAATTACACAAGTTCGTGCAATTAATTTTGAGTAACTTGCAAAACAAGTTATGTTCTTAAATTTTCAAAAAAAGCAAGCTTGAGCAATAAGCTAAGTTCTTTTTCTTCAAAACTAAACTTGAACAATGACATTTGTTCATGATTTTCAATCCAAACATGAACTTGAGCTGAACTTGCTCACTTTTAAAACCAAACTCAAATTGAGCCGAACTTGTGCATTTTCCAAACTTATGCATATTTTCATGATTTTGTTCATCTTTCAAACTTGAACAAACACTTGTTCTTGAGTTTTAATAACTTAAGCAACAAGTGATGTTCATGATTTTCAATAAACTCGAACAACAAATTTGTTCGTGATTTTTACAACTTTCCCTTTAAGTTTTTAACCAAGTGTTTTGTCCCTTTGAGATTACCTTTGAGTTTCAACGAAGCGAGAACTTGAATGAAAAAGGAATAGCTTGACGTATGTCTCCCCAAACCTCGGTTGCACGAATGCGTGACGTATGTCTCGTCGTTCGGGTAATCGTCATTCCTTTTTACGCGTCCAACGCGTTTAAACCTTTTCTTGGCCCTCGTGGTCAATTTAAACATTTATTCGGTCCCCGTGACCATTTTAGAACTTTTCTTGACCCTCGTGGTCAATTCGAACCTTTCGCGCCTTTGTGCGTTCGTCTTTAACCTTTTACGCCGTGTGCGATTTCCATCGCCTTAATGTGCGTCCGTCTTTTTCATCTTTAACCTTTTACGCCATGTGCGATTTCCATCGCCTTAATGTGCGTCCGTCTTTTTTATCTTTAACCTTTTACGCCGTGTGCGATTTCCATTGCCTTAATGTGCGTCCGTTCTTTTATTTTTTACCTTTTACGCCTTGTGCGACTTCCATCGCCTTAATGTGCGTCCGTCTTTTATCTTTAAAACTTTTACGCCTTGTGCGATTTCCATCGCCTTAATGTGCGTCCGTCATTTAAACGTTTTACGCCTTTGTGCGTTTTCAAATCTTTTTCATAATTTAAAACGAACCAACATACAAATTTTTTCTACCTTGCAAAGAACTACGTACGCTTTGAATTCTCCGACTACCGGGAGATACGTAGGAGCAGGATTCACATCTTGTCAAGCCCATTAATAAAAACTTTCTTTTTTTCCCTTCGTATCATATTTTCTTTTTCCCTTTTATATATTCAAACACGCAAGCAAAACTTTGAAAACATTTTAAGCCTAAGTCGACTAAGAGGTTCCCGTTGAGTACAACGGATGTGAGGGGTGCTAATACCTTCCCCTTGCATAATCGACTCTCGAACCTAAAATCTCTTTTTTAAAGGTAAGTTCGAACTTTTTTCCTTTTCTCCCCGAAAAATTAAAAGTTCAGTCGTGATTTAAAATCAGTGATTCAACGCTTCCCAATAGCTTTATATCCGAAATTCGACGCGACACCACCCCTTTTTCATTCAAGTTTTGTTTGAATTTTAAGAAATCCCAAAGTTTATCAAAACACTTGGTTTAAAACTCAAATGAAAAGGTTTTAATATTCAAATTAGTTCTTGCAACCTAATGAACAAGTTTGCCTTGTTTATGTGCATGAAAATGAGCAAGTTCATGGCAAATGCACAAATTTGTGAAAAACGCACAAGTTCGGCTCAAGTTTGAAAAAGATTTTGAAAAGTGAACAAGTTCGGCTTAAGTTCACGTTTGATTGAAAATCATGAACAAGGTTTTTGTTCAAGTTTAGTTTTGAAAATAATGAACTTAGCTCATTGCTCAAGTTTGATTTCGAAAGTTTAATGAACGTAACTTGTTTCGCAAGTTATTCCAAAAAGTGTTGCTCGAACTTTTGAATCTTCCAATATCATGCAAAACTCTTGATATGGTTTGAATAAAATGAGTTTCAAACCTCTTAGGTTCTGAGATTTTGGGCTAGAACCTCAAAAAATTGGCTTTTAGAAGCCTAAACTCAGATTCTGAGTTCTGTCATGGTCGCACTGCGACCAGAGCTTCGCACTGCGAACACTGCGAAATTTTGAGTTCAGAAGCTGCTTCTGAACTGTTGTTCAGAAGCAACTTCTGAACAATCTCAGAACCTTTGGAGGAGTGAAAAGCTTTTGAAATTAGCAATAAAATGAGTGCAACAACTCAGTTCAAATGTTTTGCAAACCTTGGGATTTCTTTTGAAATTCAAAAGGGGTTTTTTAGAACAAGATGAATTGAAACAAAATAAGTGATGCAAGCAACAATTCTAAATGAAAGATAAAGATTTTAGAATGCTTACAGAACTCCTAGCAATGCTCTTGTTGCAAGGAAATGGAAAGGACTTGAATGGTTGAAGTTTTGCAAAGTTGGGATGTTGGAGGTTTGGAGGATAATAACACTAGTGTTTGGCTACTATCTCTCACTCTTTGTATGGTGCTTTGAAGGTTTGAATGCTGTGTATTTAGTGTTGTTTCAAGTGTTTTCAATTGTGTTCAATTGCTAGTAAGTCTCTCTTTTTTTTTTATCCTTATGCAAGGCATTGCTTTTATAGGCAAAAACCAAATCCAATGTCATGATGAAGATCTCTAGAATCCAGCTGATTTGTGGGCTAGAAACCAGGCTATCTTGCTTTGCATTTAATGCAAAAGTGAAGAGGTGACCTTGCCTTGCTGCAATGGTCAAGACTTAGCCAAATCCATCCATTAATGCAACTGATTTTGGATAGAAATGATGATGAAAAAAGGGGAAAAACAGGGCTGGTTTGCAATTGGCTGTCCCTTGGGATTGGTCCTTGCAATCTTGAGGGTTTAAGCAAGAAAAACGTGCACTGTGATGTGCAGAGGTTGGGGGAAACAAAAGGGAACATGTGGGCTGGTGTGAGGAGGAAGAAAAGCTGCTGAAAACAGGGCAGCACTCATGGCTTTTGGGCAAGCAAAACCAGCTGGGTTTGACTGGTTTTGGGGGAAAAAGCAGGAAGAAAAACAAGCAAGCAGCTGGCTGGCAAGCTTAGGGTCCTTAGCAGGTCAATTTGGAGGGACAAGAGCTGCCCAAGGGCAAGCCAACTTGCTTGGCACATGCTTGGTTGGAAGAAAAAGCTTCTTACCTTGGCTTTAATGGCACATGCTCCAATTCTTGCTTTGCTGAGCCCAAACAGCCATAATTGCCAAATACAATGATAATAATAATGATAGGTGATAATAATAATAACTATAATGAAAATAATCAAAGAAATTAAAAATCTGCAAAAAATTCGCAGACTTCGCAGAGCGATGGGGACTTTGCTCTGCGAAGTCCTCATTTCTGAAATGTTGACTTTTTGTAATTTTGTTTTGAAAAAGCTTGGGAAAAAATTAGGGTACAACAGCTGCCCCTACTTAATTGTGTCTTTGCATAGAGAATGCAAGTGCCAAGGGCATCTCATAAACTCTTTCCGAAGAGCAATTAAGTAAAAGAAGGATCCGAATTTTGTCCTTCAAGGTGAGAAAAGATGGTAATGAAAAAAACGATATGTAAATGCAATGAATAAAAGTAAATGCAGGGTCACCTGGTTTGGCTACTGATGCATAAACTAGACAAATTGTCACCTGAAAAGGTGCTTAGGCTAGCTTGCGGAATTAAAAAATAGATCGTCACCTGAATAGGTGATTAGATCTGACAAGTCGTCGCCTGAAAAGGTGCTTAGACTAAAAAGGTAAAAGGGGATCGTCGCCTGAAAAGGTGCTTAGATCTGACAAAGTCGTCGCCTGAATAGGTGCTTAGACTATAAAGGTAAAAAGGGATCGTCGCCTGAAAAGGTGCTTAGATCTGACAAAGTCGTCGCCTGAAAAGGTGCTTAGACTGAAAAAGTAAAAGATCGTCGCCTGAAAAGGTGCTTAGATCTGACAAAGTCGTCGCCTGAAAAGGTGCTTAGACTGAAAAAGTAAAAGGTGATCTTATTCAGCCGCTTACACTAAAGGTGGATCCCTAAGGATGGAGTGATCTTATTCAGCCGCTTACACTGAAGGTCGAAACACTGAGGAAAGGTGATCTTATCTAGCCGCTAACACTAGAGGTGGATACCTGGGGATGGAGTGATCTTATTCAGCCGCTTACACTGAAGGTCGACACACTGAGGAGAGGTGATCTTATCTAGCCGCTAACACTAGAGGTGGATACCTGAGGATGGAGTGATCTTATTCAGCCGCTTACACTGAAGGTCGAAACACTGAGGAGAAGTGATCTTATCTAGCCGCTAACACTAGAGGTGGATACCTGAGGATGAAGTGATCTTATTCAGCCGCTTACACTGAAGGTCGAAACACTGAGGAGAGGTGATCTTATCTAGCCGCTAACACTAGAGGTGGATACCTGAGGATGAAGTGATCTTATTCAGCCGCTTACACTAAAGGTCGAAACACTGAGGAGAGGTGATCTTATCTAGCCGCTAACACTAGAGGTGGATACCTGGGGATAGAGTGATCTTATTCAGGCGCTTACACTGAAGGTCGAAACACTGAGGAAAGGTGATCTTATCTAGCCGCTAACACTAGAGGTGGATACCTGAGGATAGAGTGATCTTATTCAGCCGCTTACACTGAAGGTCGAAACACTGAGGAGAGGTGATCTTATCTAGCCGCTAACACTAGAGGTGGATACCTAAAGATGAAGTGATCTTATTCAGCCGCTTACACTGAAGGTCGAAACACTGAGGAGAGGTGATCTTATCTAGCCGCTAACACTAGAGGTGGATACCTGAGGATGGAGTGATCTTATTCAGCCGTTTACACTGAAGGTCGAAACACTGAGGAGAAGTGATCTTATCTAGCCGCTAACACTAGAGGTGGATACCTGAGGATGAAGTGATCTTATTCAGCCGCTTACACTGAAGGTCGAAACACTGAGGAGAGGTGATCTTATCTAGCCGCTAACACTAGAGGTGGATACCTGAGGATGAAGTGATCTTATTCAGCCGCTTACACTAAAGGTCGAAACACTGAGGGGAGGTGATCTTATCTAGCCGCTAACACTAGAGGTGGATACCTGGGGATAGAGTGATCTTATTCAGGCGCTTACACTGAAGGTCGAAACACTGAGGAAAGGTGATCTTATCTAGCCGCTAACACTAGAGGTGGATACCTGAGGATAGAGTGATCTTATTCAGCCGCTTACACTGAAGGTCGAAACACTGAGGAGAGGTGATCTTATCTAGCCGCTAACACTAGAGGTGGATACCTAAAGATGAAGTGATCTTATTCAGCCGCTTACACTGAAGGTCGAAACACTGAGGAGAGGTGATCTTATCTAGCCGCTAACACTACAGGTGGATACCTAGGAATGGAGTGATCTTATTCAGCCGCTTACACTGAAGGTCGAAACACTGGGAAAAGGTGATCTTATCTAGCCGCTAACACTAGAGGTGGATACCTAAGGATGGAGTGATCTTATTCAGCCGCTTACACTGAAGGTCGAAACACTGGGAAAAGGTGATCTTATCTAGCCGCTAACAATAGAGGTGGATACCTAAAGATGAATGTAATCGTCTCTAGACGTGGCTAGTACTTAGATTGTTGAAAAAGGAGAACATGATTGTTGATGCATGATATGCTTCATGTTGTCTCATGCAGTATGTTATGCAATATGATATGATATGAGGTAGGCTCAATCAGGAGTTTGTTGGGGAAGCTCAGCTGGGGCATCTTAATGGCCGTGAGCAGGTCCATTTGGGAATGAGACAATTTGGGAAGAAATCCTCTGGGGATATTTCTCTAGAAGAACTTACTGGGGAAGCTCTTGAACGAGGTTCACTGGGGAACACTAGAGATGATTGATAGATGTTGGTGAATATGTAATACTCACTGGAGAATACTGGTTGAGGATGCATGATATGAATATGAGATGCATGTATATGAATGATTTGGTATAATGCATGCATGGATGAGTTTGATATGATGCATGTGCTGACATGTGGGATGACATGTTGAATGATGGGGATTAAGACTGGATGCCGAGCAAGGTCGGGTTTTGGTTGTGATGGTGTCAATGATGATTGGGCTTTAGGGTTTGAAATTGTGTTTGTGAGTGCCAATAATGATTGGGCTTTTGGTTGACTCTACTGGGGAAATGCCAATGAAAATTGGGCTTTATTTGTGATTAGATGCCAATGGTGATTGGGCTTTCTGTGAGTAGGTGTCAATGACAATTGGGCTTTGGTTTGTTATGTTGGTGAGTGCCAATGAAAATTGGGCTTTGGTTGGTAATTGTAGTTGTGATTGCCAATGAAAATTGGGCTTTATTTGTGATTAGGTGCCAATGAAAATTGGGCTTTGGTTGTGCCAATGAAAATTGGGCTTTGGGTTTGCCAATGAATATTGGGATTTGGGTTTGCTGGGGAATCCCGTCCTTCCGACACCCGGGATCTTTGCATTTCACGTATTGTGAGTTACGCACTTGTTTCTGCTGAAAAGCAGGATCTTGAAGTGACTGATGAAGATTTTCAAGTCTTGAGTCCTTTGATGCAATACCGGGGACCAATGAAATTCTTTCGACATTTAAACGTCCAAGTAAAAAACAGCATTTTTTGTTTTTGTTTTTTTATGTTATTCCCATATTTCAATACATTATTTATCATGAATAAAAACGCATTTTACGAGCAAGTAAGGACGCATAACAATGAAAAGGCTTAAAGATGATTTTTAATCAATGAGACTTAGTCCCTTGCATGGGTAATTATGCATGAAGATGTAATCCCTATAAGAGGTGATTACTGAGATAGAGAAAAAAGAAGAAACAAAAAGGCAAATGGAGATTTGCTTGGGTTTCACGTGCTACTTTCCCTATGACTTCGAAATAACTCGCTTTAGAAAGATGATAATGAGGTTGATTCTTTCCCTCTTGAATTATGTCTGGACCTCATGTGCCGCAGTCTTTTGCCTTTTGTATTTGTTTTTTTTTTTTAAAACCCCTAACTTTTACCTGGACCGCTCTTTCGAGTTTTCAGTCCACTGGGGTATATTTCCTTTTTTGATGTCCTTAATTTTTGCCTAGACCGCCTTTTCAGGTTTTCGATCTACCAGGACGCTCTCTATTGCCTAAACCGCCCTTTTCGGGTTTTCGATTTAGCGAGCTCTTTCTTTTTTTGGCCTATATATTTTTTGACTGCGTTGGAGTTTATTGATAGGGGGAACTTCTCTCCACCCATAGTAGTGATGATCAAGGCTTCGCCAGAGAAGGCCCTTTTTACTACGTATGGTCTTTCATAGTTAGGAGTCCATTTCCCGTGGGGATCCTTGTGGATGGGCAATATCTTTTTTCAAGCACCAAGTCTCCTTCTCTAAATTCTCGATAATGAACTTTCTTGTTGAGCTGTCCATGCCACAATGCTGTGAGGTGCTTCTCTTTTATGAGGTTCAGTTGGTCGAACCTTGTTTGTGTTTGTGAATGCCAATGAAAATTGGGCTTTGGGTGTGCCAATGAAAATTGGGCTTCAATTGTGATAAGGATTGCCAATGAAGGTTGGGCTTTGGTAGTGGGTGACAAGCATGGTTGGGTTTTTTGAGTGATTGGATGCCGAGCAAGGTCGGGCTTTTATTGTGATTGGATGCCGAGCAAGGTCGGGCTTTTATTGTGTTTGGATGCCGAGCAAGGTCGGGCTTTTATTGTGTTTGTCTTGTGTGTGCCAATGAAAATTGGGCTTTTGTTGGAAATGTGAGGAATGCCAATGACGACTGGGCTTTTTGTGTTTGGGAATGCCAATGAAAATTGGGCTTTATTTGTTTGGGGATGCCAATGAAAATTGGGCTTTATTTGTTTGGGGATGCCAATGGAAATTGGGCTTTTGTTGTTTGGGGATGCCAATGAAAATTGGGCTTTTGTTGTTTGGGAATTTGAGGAATGCCGTAACGGCAAATGATTTCCTTCTTGATGAATCGGGTACCACTTGTTTGGTCATGTTTGCATAAGAAGCTGCTTCGACCCACTTGGTGAAAAAGTCGATGGCAACTAGTATGAATCGGTGCCCATTTGAAGCCTTTGGCTCAATCATTCAAATCATGTCTATGCCCCACATAGAGAATGGCCAGGGTCCCATCATGACATTCAGAGGTGTTGGTGGCACGTGCCCCTTGTTGGCATAAATTTGACACTTGTGACATGTCTTGGTGTAGTGAAAATAGTCGGCCTCCACAGTTAGCCCGTAATAACCCGCCCTTAGGATATTTATTTATATTTCTTTTTTTTGCATGTCCGTTGGCATGGGTTCCGAAGGACTCTTCATGGATCTCTTTGATGACCATGACTGCTTCACGTTTATCCACACAGCTGAGTATGTCATAAATTCTCTTGTAGAGTGTGCCCCCGCAGAGGGAAAACTGTGGTGCCAATCTTTTGAGGGTTCCTCTGGTGAGGTTGTATTACCCTATCCTCTTGATCCCCAAGTCCGGACAATCCTTCAGGAGGTTCATAATCGTCCCCATTATCACCTTCCGTTTGGTTAATTGGAAAATTGAAGTCATAAGGGATCATAGCAGTGTTATTTTTGGTGGGTGTATTTATGGATTTTCATGAGCATGATTTTTTTTGATGTAGGGTTGCGAAAATTTATTGTTATTTTAAGAACGAAAGAAAAACGAACTCTTTTGAACATAAACTGCAATTTCATTAATGATGGAAATGATTTATAATATGGGGGTCCCATAAAGTTAGTCATTTGCCTTGGGAAGAGCAAAATGATTTTTTTTTTAAAAAGCAAAAAAAATGATAAATTACTTGGACAAAGAAATGATTTCTGGAATTTCGATGGCCTTCCGGTTGCTCGGATCTCATCAGAAACGTCATGGTACACCGGGTCGGGTACTTCTTTTTTTGTTTTGGGGAATGATGTGTGATAAGTGGCAAATTATGAATAAATCCATGTCTTTTATAATGCCTTTTAATTACTTGTTGTGCAAGTTATCTTAGGAAAAGCATGGAATTTATGAATAAATGCCAATTATTCTTTGTATATCTCATTCTTCCCCATTTGTGTAGGAAAAAGCAAGCCAGGACCTGAACATCAAAAGAATTATTAAAGAGAGGCATGAAGACAATCGCCTAGCGATCCTAGGGCGACTGCTGAGCGAAGTGATGCAGAGAATTTTCGCCTAGCGATCCTACAGCGATAGGTTGGCGAAGGTAGGCAGAGAGTTCAGCTGGAACAGTAACTGCCACATTCGCCTAGCGATCCTAAAGCGAAAGATTGGCGAAGTGAGGCAGGGATTTTCTGGAACAGGGGAAGCTGTTTTCGCCCAGCGATATTTGGATCGCTCAGCGACATCATCAAGGCGGTCTAAATGTGAAGATGACGTGGCAGATCTTTATTGGCTGTTTTGAATTGTTCGCTGAGCGATGATACGTATCGCTGAGCGAAATTGTATTTATCAGTTTAGTATTTAAGCTTTTTACAGCTTTTAGGTTAAAAAGTTACTATTGTATTGCTTACATTTTTACACGAAATTTAAGAGCTTATTCCTAAGAAAGAGAGATTAGGCATAGAAGGAGGAAAACTTCAAATAGCAATTAGATTTGGATTGAAGAAGACATTTTAGAAGCTTTGAGACATCAAGCTCTCATATATCTTCATCTTCCTTTCTTATTTTGCAATGGTTGTCATGACAATGATCAACTAATCTCCTTGTTGGGATTAATAGGTAATCAATCATTACATGTTGTAAACTTTTGATTATTCAATATATGATTCTAGCAATTTTTATATACCATTGAATTTCTTCTTGCTTTTCAATCTTATGTTTGATTTAAATGTTGTTGAAAAAGACTTTTGAATCTAGGTTTAGAATGATTTTCTATCAAGATAAGAAATTCTAGAAATGGGATTTGGTTTTGATAATTACATTATAGTATTGGATCGTAAAGCTTTTGAATCGTTTAATAGATTGAGAAATCATCGATTAAACGATACAATCGATCTCACGACGTCATTTGGGAAATCAATGATGTTGTTGAGCAATACGTAATAATGTCATATATAAGAAAACGCTAGAATCCGTATTTGTAATCAATCGGATATAAACGATGTTTGATTGATGAAAGTTAGTCCTAACACCTTCTATGTCCTATGACTCTACTATTTATTTATTATGTTTTAAAAAATGATGAGTAGTGTAGTAAAACAAGTTAAACCCTAACTTAAGACGATAATCGAAGTTGAACGGTTTATGATATCACATTAATCCCTGTGGAACGATATAAAAACTAATACTTACTTTTGTTCATTCAACAAAATGGCGCCGTTGCCGGGGATTAAAGTTATGATATTATAATCATTGCAACTTTAATTATGGTTTTAAGCAATTTTGCACAAAATCTTTTATGTATATAACTAATATTTCTTATCCATCTTGTTTGCTAATCCTTTGTGGTCAGATTGTTGATATCGTTTATGCGAGGTCAAGTACCAGAGGACCAACTTCTTTTTGATTCCGAGATTGAAAGAACAGCTAGAAGAAACAATAGTAAGAATCGGAGAAAGAAGCAACAAGCAAGGAAGAGGCAACAAGAGGAGAGTTCTGTTTCTAGTCATTCATCTATTCCTAGTCCAAGCCAAGAGTTACAAATGGCTGGAGAAGATCCTGGAGGTTCAGGAGGTTCAGGCGGTCGTGGGATGCCATGTAATAACAGTCCACGTCGTTTCGCACAATTGGGGAAGACACCGCGGACTGCTAAGCAAACAGAGATGAAGACGGGGATATTACAAATCTTATATGCTAATCCATTCTCAGGATTAGACCATGAAGACCCGTACCAACATCTCACAAAATTCTATGAGATCGCGGGAACCCTTGGTGAGACGGAGAATAACGAGGAGGCAATGTGGATGAGGATGTTTCCACATTCATTGATAGGCAAAGCTAAGGAGTGGTACTTGGACCAGCCACCGACGGTGATGACAACCTGGAACACGCTTGAGGAGAAATTCCTTGATAGGTTCTTCCCTCAGAATCGGTTTATGGAGGCGAAGACAACCATTGCGGTGTTTTCACAAGGTACAAGTGAAACATTATGTGAAGCCTGGGAGCGTTTCAAGTCAATGCTCAGAAGATGTCCGAACCATGGATTTGATGAGTTAACCCAAATTCATCTCTTCCGGAACGGAATGCAACAACAATCCAAGCTTTTGTTTGACGCTGCCGCTGGTGGTTCTTTGATGGCCAAGAGCGCGGAGGATGCTGTTGCTATTATAGAGAGAATGGCGTTGAATGATCACCAAGCTCATCACAACTGAAGCCAAAGCCAAAGGAAGGCGGGAATCCTAGACTTGGGAACTAATGATGTGATCCTTGCACAAAACAAGTTGCTCACGCAACAAGTGGAAGAGTTGACAAAGAAAATGGCCAACCTTCCTCAACAAATGAAGGACATCCAGAACGAACAAAGAAGACAACACCAAGTCGCATCTTGCGAGCTTTGTTCGGGAGACCACCCAACCGGATTTTGTCCGCCCCCTACAGAAGAGGTAAGCTATGTTGGTAATCAACCAAGGCCTCAACAGTTTCCTAACCAATTCCAAAGCCATCCAAACAACTTCCCAAGAGGGAATAATCCGAATTATGGCCAAGGGTGGAGACCAGAAGCTGGGCAATACAACCGACAACCTTACCAGAATTATAACCAATATCAACCTCCACAACAAAACCGCAACCAATCCACCGATGAAACCCTCAATCAATTCATGCAGCAGTCAATGGCCAACCAGAAGAACACTGATGCGTCCATCAAAAATCTGGAGACGCAAGTGGGTCAATTGGCACAACAACTTTCTCAAGCTACTCAACAAGGCGGAACCTTTACCGCCAACACACAAACCAACCCAAAGGATCATGCATCATCATCGAAATGACAATTAAGTCATTTTGATGAGGAAGTCCTTGCAACAAGAGACAACGAAAATTGCAAGGCAATAGCTACAAGGAGCGGGAAGGTAATTGGCCAAGGTATAGGGGACAATCTTGAAGTAGAGAGAAGGGTGGTTGAGAATGAGGTGAAGGAGAAGGATGATGATGAAGGACATGAGGAAGAAACGGAAGATGTACATATAGAGGATGTAGTAGAAAAAAATAATAAGGATGTAGTTGAAAATGAGAACATTGTATGGAAGAAGGATGTGGTGAAGGAGAAGGGCAAGAAGCAAGAAATAGTGAAGAATGCACCAACACCACACCTACCTTACCCAACTACACCAGCCAAAAAAGAGAAGGAGAGGCAGTTTGCTAGGTTCCTTGAAGTATTCAAAAGATTACAAATCAATATACCATTCTCGGAAGCCCTAGAGCAAATGCCGACATATGCCAAGTTCATGAAGGAAATCCTTTCCAAGAAGAGGAGGTTTAATGAAGAAGAAACAATTTTGCTAGACGCAAATTGTAGTGAAATCATCCAGAACACATTGTCAAGAAAGAAGAGAGATCCGGGCAAAGTTACATTGCTCGTGTCCATTGGCAATGTAGATGTCGGCAAGGCACTCATTGATTTGGGTTCAAGCATCAACCTAATTCCACTATCCGTTGTCAAAAGGATAGGTGATATAGTTGTGAAGAGAACCAACTTAACCTTGCAATTGGCCGACAAATCCTACACTCGTCCATTGGGAATTGCTGAAGACGTGTTGGTGAAAGTCGACAAGTTCTTGTTCCCCGTCGACTTTGTAGTGATGGACATTCCGGAGGATGATGATGTGCCACTACTTCTTGGGAGAACTTTCATGCAAACGGCACGGATGATGATTGATCTTGACGGAGGCTTAATGAAAGTCCGTGTGGACGATGAAGAAGTCAATTTCAACATCCATGAAGCAATGAGGTTCCCTAGTGATAAAGGTGCGTGTTTCAAGATGGATGCAACGGAAGAATTGATAGTTGATACGAGAAACCAGTTGCATGACTTGACACATCTTGAGAGAGTTTTGACAAACGCACTAAGTATCCTAGGAGAAGAAGATGAGCTAGAGCTTGAAGAGTGTTTGAAGGAGCTCGATTCGTTGAAGGAAATTCCTCCTCACAAAGCCAAAATCGAGGAATTGACGAATGAAGCTAAAGTAGAAGAAGTGAAGCCGGAGATGAAGATATTGCCCTCACATTTGAAGTATGTGTTTCTTGATCAAGAGGGTACCAAACCGGTAATCATTAGTAGTTCCTTATCAAACCATGAAGAAACAAGATTGGTCGAAGTTTTGAAGTCCAATAAGGAAGCAATAGGTTGGACACTATCCGACTTAAAAGGGATAAGTCCTTCCTATTGTATGCATAAGATCATGATGGAAGAGGATTATAAGCCGGTAGCACAACCTCAAAGAAGGCTAAACCCAAACATGAAGGAAGTAGTCCGGAAAGAAGTAGTAAAGCTACTAGAAGCCGGCATGATATATCCGATCTCGGATAGCACTTGGGTTAGTCCGGTTCAAGTTGTCCCTAAGAAGGGAGGTATGACGGTTATCACGAACGAGAAGAACGAGCTCATACCGACAAGAACCGTGACCGGTTGGAGGATGTGTATCGACTACCGGAGGTTGAACAAAGCAACTAGAAAGGATCATTTTCCTCTACCATTTATGGATCAAATGCTAGAGAGGCTGTCAGGACAAGCTTTTTACTGTTTCCTTGACGGGTATTCGGGTTATAATCAGATTTCGATGAATCCAGACGATCACGAGAAGACTGCATTCACATGTCCTTTTGGGGTATTTGCATATCGACGCATGCCGTTCGGTTTATGTAACGCTCCAGCAACATTTCAAAGATGCATGCAAGCCATTTTTGCCGACTTGATAGAGAAAAGCATTGAAGTGTTCATGGACGACTTCTCAGTTTTCGGGTCATCATTTGATTTATGCTTGAAGAATCTGGACACGGTACTGAAACGGTGCAAGGAAACCAACTTGGTACTCAATTGGGAGAAGTGTCACTTCATGGTAACCGAGGGTATTGTCCTTGGTCACAAGATCTCCTCCAAGGGTATCGAAGTTGATAAAGCTAAGATCGACGTGATAGGAAAACTTCCACCACCAGTCAATGTCAAAGGAATCCGAAGCTTCCTAGGCCATGCCGGGTTCTATCGGAGATTCATCAAGGACTTCTCAAAAATTGCAAAGCCATTGAGCAATTTGCTCAACAAAGATAAGTCTTTTGATTTTGATATTGACTGTTTAAATGCTTTTAATAGTTTAAAGGATAGCTTAACATCCGCACCCATAATCACCGCACCAAATTGGACATATGATTTTGAACTTATGTGCGATGCAAGTGATTATGCGGTAGGCGCGGTGTTAGGTCAACGCAAAAACAAAATTTTTCATGCTATACACTACGCAAGTAAAGTTTTAAATGACGCACAAGTCAATTATGCTACCACTGAAAAAGAATTACTTGCCATAGTGTTCGCATTAGAAAAATTTCGTTCGTATCTCATAGGTTCAAAAATTGTTATCTGGACTGACCATGCAGCTATCAAGTACTTAATTACCAAACCCGACTCAAAGCCGAGACTCATCCGTTGGATGTTGCTACTCCAAGAGTTTGATTTGGAGATTAAGGACAAGAAGGGGACTGAGAACCTAGTAGCTGATCATCTGTCAAGATTGGTGAACAATGAGATAACGAAGAATGAAAGGGACATCCTTGAAGAGTTCCCGGATGAACAGTTGCTTATGGTGCAAGAAAGACCATGGTTCGCGGACATGGCCAATTACAAAGCAACGGGGTTCATACCGGAGGATTACACATGGCAAATGAAGAAGAGGTTGTTGAGAGACGCCACTCAATTCATTTGGGATGACCCATACTTATTCAAGATTGGAGTGAACCACTTAATCAGAAGATGTGTTGCTAGAGAAGAAGCCAAGGACATCATGTGGCATTGTCACAACTCGCCATATGGTGGTCACTACAGTGGAGAAAGAACTGGAGCAAAAGTTCTTCAAGCTGGCTTTTATTGGCCCTCGTTGTTCAAAGACTCATATGAACATGTGAAAGAATGCGAGAGTTGCCAGAAGACCGGAGGGATTTCAAAGAGGAATGAAATGCCTCTACAAAGTATCCTTGAAGTCGAAGTCTTCGACTGTTGGGGTATCGACTTTGTAGGGCCATTTCCATCTTCTTTGAACAACGAGTATATTCTGGTGGCTGTTGACTATGTGTCAAAGTGGGTAGAAGCAATAGCATCTCAAAAAGCCGATAGCAAGACGGTGGTCAAGTTTCTGAAAAGAAACATCTTTTCCCGATTTGGAACTCCAAGAGTGCTAATAAGTGATGGAGGTTCTCATTTCTGCAATCAGCAGTTAGCAAAAGCACTTGAGCACTATGGAGTAAAGCACAAGGTAGCTTCACCATACCATCCACAGACCAACGGTCAAGCCGAGGTATCCAACCGTGAAATCAAACGGATACTTGAGAAGACCGTGTCATCTTCAAGGAAGGATTGGGCGATGAAACTGGACGAAGCGTTGTGGGCCTATAGGACCGCATACAAAGCTCCTACGGGTTTCACACCATTCCAGTTGGTGTATGGGAAGGCATGCCACTTGCCGGTCGAGTTGGAGCACAAAGCGTTTTGGGCGCTCAAGTTTTTGAACTTTGATCAAGAGCAAGCAGGGGAGAAGAGAAAGCTTCAAATGCATGAGTTAGAGGAAATGCGTGACCAAGCCTATCAGTCAAGCAAGCTTTATAAGGAAAAGGTTAAACGGTATCATGACAAGAAGATCATGAAGAGGGAATTCAAGCCTGGTCAGATGGTGTTGTTGTTCAATGCAAGGCTACGACTATTTCCGGGTAAATTGAAGTCCAAGTGGTCCGGTCCGTTCATGATAAAGGAAGTAAAGCCTTATGGAGCTGTGGAACTAGAGGATCCTATCACCAAGTCAACATGGACAGTGAATGGACAAAGGCTGAAGCCATATTTTGGAGGTGAAGTTGTTCGGCACACGACGACAATTTCTCTCATCGATTCTTACGCATAATCGAATCAGGCGTCGATCTAATGACGTTAAACAAGAGCTTGTTGGGAGGCACCCCAATTTTGTAAGTATTTTACTGCTTTGCATGTTAGTTTAGGTCACTTTTCAGTCAAAATCAGAAACCAGTCCAAAATTCAGAACTTGAAAATTTTACCTGTCATGGATCGCTCAGCGAAAAACACGTTCGCTAGGCGACATTTATAGGTCAGTTTGACCAGTTTTGACCAAAGTATTTTTGCCTAGCGATGTAACTTTCGCTCAGCGAAAATACGAAGGCAGACAGTTCCTGTTTCCAATGCCAGACAACCCTCTCTCCACCATTATGACACCCCAACCGTTCCCAACCACCCCAGTAAACCAAAAACGTTTTGGCTTTCATTCTAACCATTTCTTCCATCATTTCTCACAAAAACCTTACTAAACCTTTCAAATTCCTCTAAAAATATTTTAACCCAAAAACAAATCAAAGCCAGATTAAGAAAGCCCTGCATTTCATCTCTGCATATCACTCTTAATCAACAGGTTTGATCTTTATTCTTCCTTTCTTTTGAATTTTCGAATTTGGGTTAAATGTTAGATTTGATTGAATAGGTTGCTGTTATTAAGATTTTTAGTGTTTAGATGCTGGTTAGGGAAGAAATTAGTTTAGATTAGATATGAACTAGAATAACAACATCAATGCCATGCAAAAATCATGATTTTGATTCAATTTTTGGATAAACCCATTTTTGTGTATATGAGAAATAAACTAGGGTTTATGTTGTTTTGCATGCCATAGTTGTTATTATACTTCATTTCTAAGATTACTGGGTGTGTTATTTAGGATTAGAGGTAGTTCAGAGAGATTTTCAGAAAAAATTTTCAATTTCTGCGTATTTTCGCTTAGCGAAAGTATGATCGCCTAGGCGAAAGTTCATCTGCAAAACCCAGAAATGATGAACATTTTTCGCCTAGCGATTTTGTGGTCGCTAAGCGATTTTCTCCAGAAAATTTTAAAATTTTCTAATTTTTGCTCTGAGTTTTTCAATTTGATTTTATACTAACCTCTATCTATATATTTGTTCTGTGTGTTTTTCCTGATTGTTTTGCAGCATGGCACCTAAATCCAAATCAACCGGAAGCAAAAGGAAAGCGGGAGAAGGATCTTCTCGAGCATCCGCTCCATTCGATGCGAGTCGCTTCCGGAGCGCACACCACGCAGCAAGGTACCAGGAGCTGCTTAAGAGGAAGTTCTTGCATGAGAAACAGTTCATCATCAATCCTCAAGGGAAATACACAGGCATTTTGGGGATTTTTGAGAGTCGCAAGTGGGAGACATTGGTTAGTCCTCCGACAAATATCAACGCCGATATTGTGAGAGAGTTCTATGCGAACGCAATACCGGATGACCCTGAGGACCCTTTTGAATTCCAGACTTTTGTCTGAGGCCATGTCGTGAAGTTTCACCGCCCAGCCATTAATGCTTACTTGGGAAACCCTCTGACCCCTGTGGAATCTGAATACTTGTGTGAGTACCACACTCAGCAAGCTCGTGGTAACTGGGACCACGAAGAGATTAAGAAGGCTATCTTTAAGGAAGGCAAGGATTATGATCTGAATGCATCTGGGAGACCTTTTAGGGCATTGAAGCAGGACATGACAATGCCAGCTCAGGTGATCCTCAACCTAATCTTACACAACATCCGACCCAAAAGCCATATGTCCTCAACCACTTTGGATGTCACCCCCCTCATTTACTGTATCCTTGCTGGGAAGAAGGTGGACGTTGCCAGAATCATTGCAAAGGAACTTAAGACAGTTGCAATGAGTGGCATTACAACTGCTAAGTGTCCACTTGCCTTCCCCGGACTGATTATGGGCCTGTGCCAAACAGCACGCATCGTCCTCCCACCACAAATCCATGAGCAGATAGTAAACCCGGTGGATGATGCTTATATTGCCCGACACAATGAGGGGAGGCAAGTCAGAAGAACCCATCACCAAACACAAGATCAGCCTGAATCATCACAAGCACAGGAGCAGCCACCTACACAGCCACAGCAGCCTCAGATTCACCAGTGGGATCCTAGGTATCAGAGTTTCACTTGGGATGCTATGGAGGCACATTACAGAGGTCAGCTGGGTATCCAGGAGTCGCTCTACCGTATGCAGCAGCATTGGGGTGCTCCATCAGACTCTGCTCAGCAGGTGATGACCCCGGATCAGTATCGCTCCTATGTGAACTACCCTGGGGACAGGCCATTCTATTACGGAGGGGGCAGTGGAGCTGGAGCTGCGGTTGCTGATGATGATGATGCAGTTGCTGCTGATGATGATGTTGTAGCAGCTGAGGGTTCGGATGAGGAGACGGCGAGTGATGAGGAGATGGAGGATTGAGCTGGGAGCAAGACAAGGACTTGAAAGCACGCGCATACAGTGAAAAATTCCATTTAAAGCTTTCAGTCATTTATTTTTTTGGATTGTCTGAACAATATCATGGCTTGTATAACTGAATTCCCGTACTTTGTTTCTGTATTTTGTTTTGTACTTTGCTTCCGTACTTTTAATTCCGTATTTCAATTCTGTACTTTGAATATTATGTACTTTTGGTACAATTTGCTTAAGTTATGTTTTTTTGTTAATTTTGTGTGTTATAGTTATTTATTTTAGTATCATGTTTTAGTTAGTATAGTTAATTTTCAATTGTGTGAACCCTGTTCAAATACTCAAAGCTAAATGCTTGAACTAAGCCAAAGCTGTGAGCAAAAGATCAGGTGAGTGATAATGATAAAAAGTTAGTGATAAAGCGCGCAGCTAAGGTACTCGTTTCTTGTTTTTCTAGGTATATACTTGATTGTGAAATGAGTCCTTTGCACACAATTTTTATGTTACTCAGTTTTAAGTAAGCACATATTTACGTTTGAACCAATATAGAACTAGCCAAAAATGTGAGGAATCCTCAACCAATGAGCATGATTTTTTTTGATGTAGGGTTGCGAAAATTTATTGTTATTTTAAGAACGAAAGAAAAACGAACTCTTTTGAACATAAACTGCAATTTCATTAATGATGGAAATGATTTATAATATGGGGGTCCCATAAAGTTAGTCATTTGCCTTGGGAAGAGCAAAATGATTTTTTTTTTAAAAAGCAAAAAAAATGATAAATTACTTGGACAAAGAAATGATTTCTGGAATTTCGATGGCCTTCCGGTTGCTCGGATCTCATCAGAAACGTCATGGTACACCGGGTCGGGTACTTCTTTTTTTGTTTTGGGGAATGATGTGTGATAAGTGGCAAATTATGAATAAATCCATGTCTTTTATAATGCCTTTTAATTACTTGTTGTGCAAGTTATCTTAGGAAAAGCATGGAATTTATGAATAAATGCCAATTATTCTTTGTATATCTCATTCTTCCCCATTTGTGTAGGAAAAAGCAAGCCAGGACCTGAACATCAAAAGAATTATTAAAGAGAGGCATGAAGACAATCGCCTAGCGATCCTAGGGCGACTGCTGAGCGAAGTGATGCAGAGAATTTTCGCCTAGCGATCCTACAGCGATAGGTTGGCGAAGGTAGGCAGAGAGTTCAGCTGGAACAGTAACTGCCACATTCGCCTAGCGATCCTAAAGCGAAAGATTGGCGAAGTGAGGCAGGGATTTTCTGGAACAGGGGAAGCTGTTTTCGCCCAGCGATATTTGGATCGCTCAGCGACATCATCAAGGCGGTCTAAATGTGAAGATGACGTGGCAGATCTTTATTGGCTGTTTTGAATTGTTCGCTGAGCGATGATACGTATCGCTGAGCGAAATTGTATTTATCAGTTTAGTATTTAAGCTTTTTACAGCTTTTAGGTTAAAAAGTTACTATTGTATTGCTTACATTTTTACACGAAATTTAAGAGCTTATTCCTAAGAAAGAGAGATTAGGCATAGAAGGAGGAAAACTTCAAATAGCAATTAGATTTGGATTGAAGAAGACATTTTAGAAGCTTTGAGACATCAAGCTCTCATATATCTTCATCTTCCTTTCTTATTTTGCAATGGTTGTCATGACAATGATCAACTAATCTCCTTGTTGGGATTAATAGGTAATCAATCATTACATGTTGTAAACTTTTGATTATTCAATATATGATTCTAGCAATTTTTATATACCATTGAATTTCTTCTTGCTTTTCAATCTTATGTTTGATTTAAATGTTGTTGAAAAAGACTTTTGAATCTAGGTTTAGAATGATTTTCTATCAAGATAAGAAATTCTAGAAATGGGATTTGGTTTTGATAATTACATTATAGTATTGGATCGTAAAGCTTTTGAATCGTTTAATAGATTGAGAAATCATCGATTAAACGATACAATCGATCTCACGACGTCATTTGGGAAATCAATGATGTTGTTGAGCAATACGTAATAATGTCATATATAAGAAAACGCTAGAATCCGTATTTGTAATCAATCGGATATAAACGATGTTTGATTGATGAAAGTTAGTCCTAACACCTTCTATGTCCTATGACTCTACTATTTATTTATTATGTTTTAAAAAATGATGAGTAGTGTAGTAAAACAAGTTAAACCCTAACTTAAGACGATAATCGAAGTTGAACTGTTTATGATATCACATTAATCCCTGTGGAACGATATAAAAACTAATACTTACTTTTGTTCATTCAACAATGTGGGTGTTTTTCCTTGAAATGCATGAAAATGCATGTATGCGATGCTTATGCAAAAACATGCTCCTTTTTTGTTTATGCAAAAAAAAATTCATGAATGCAAATGTTTATGGTATGCAGGGGTTTGGTATAGGAACTTTCAAAACTTCCCCCCATCCTCACATGTAGGCTCTAGAGATGAAATTTTCTAAAAGGTCCCTAGAGTCATGGATTCTACAAGGACTTATAATTGCTGCTGCAAATACTCGCAGTACAACCATACTTCCAAAAGAATCTACTCTAGGCGGGTTTCACATGTTCAACGCCTCACGGGCATACGTCAACGCGGGCCAAACACTACACAAACCCCAAGCCTATCTTAATTTTTTCTCAAAGCTCAGGTAGAGAGCCTCACACGTTCGGCATTAACCCGAACAATGTGGAGTAACATCGCTCATGTGACAACCCCACAGTTGATATAATAATATGAACATAAAGCGATATGAAGCATATAAATATAGAGGCAATGAGAAAAAGAAAATGAAGACAAATAAAACAAAACATGCAAGTAGAAACGAAAACACATTTAGCTCAGAAGCTAACTAGGATAGACTTGACTCGCAAGTGAGAAAACAGCATTCCCCAGTGAAGTCGCCAGCTGTGCGCTCTCGTTAAAAACGCGCAAGCCTCGAACGTTCGCAAACGCTAGCAAGGTTGTGTGAAGTCGCCACCAAAGTTTTTGTTTAAAGGGAACGTTGATAAACCCTTGAGTTTTTTATTTTGAAGGGAAACGATAATAAAACCCTTGACGATGAGGAAAGGATGGTCATCGCAACCATTATCGGGTTCGGGAGTCGATTACGCAAGGGGAAGGTATTAGCACCCCTCACGTCCGTTGTACTCAACGGGAACCTCCTAGTTAGCTAAGGCTTAGAATGTTTTTAAATGTTTTGCTTGCATGCTTGAATATGTAAAAGGGAAAAAGAAAATATGATGAAAGGAAAAAAAGTTGTTTTTTATTATTGTGCTTGACAAGATGATGATCTTGCTCCTACGTATCTCCCGGTGCGATGGAGAAATCAAAGCTACGTAGTTCTTTGGTAGAAAAACGTATATGTTGGTTATTTTTAAAGAACGATGTTTTAACCGTATTCTTACGATCAAACGTAGCTTGTATGCTCGCGCATGGGAGGCTTAAGCGTTTGTTTAAAATCGCGCTAGAAATGTTAAAAGCATGTCCGTTGGGGAAAAAGGGGTTTGAATTGGTCGCGAGGGGACCAAAAAGGTTAAAATGACTCAACCGAGTCAGGAAAGGTTCGATTGATCCAATGGGATCAATAAAAGGTTTGTTGGACTCAACCGAGTCGAACATTGACCAAAGTGACTCAACCGAGTCGAAAAAGGGTTCGATTGATCCAACCGGATCAAGAAAGGGTTCAATGGACTCAACCGAGTCGAACATTGACCAAAGTGACTCAACCGAGTCGAGAAATTGAATCAAATGGTCACGGGGGACCAAAGGGTTCAAATTGACCACAAAGGGCCAAAAATTGGTTTGGTGTGGTTGGATGCGTTGAAAATAGAATGACGATTGTCCGAACAACGAGACATACGTCACGCATTCGTTCAATCGGGGAAATGGAGAGACATACGTCAAACCACCCCTTTTTCATTCAAGTTTTGTTTGAATTTTAAGAAATCCCAAAGTTTATCAAAACACTTGGTTTAAAACTCAAATGAAAAGGTTTTAATGTTCAAATTAGTTGTTGCAACCTAATGAACAAGTTTGCCTTGTTTATGTGCATGAAAATGAGCAAGTTCATGGCAAATGCACAAATTTGTGAAAAACGCACAAGTTCGGCTCAAGTTTGAAAAAGATTTTGAAAAGTGAACAAGTTCGGCTTAATTTCACGTTTGATTGAAAATCATGAACAAGGTTTTTGTTCAAGTTTAGTTTTGAAAATAATGAACTTAGCTCATTGCTCAAGTTTGATTTCGAAAGTTTAATGAACGTAACTTGTTTCGCAAGTTATTCCAAAAAGTGTTGCTCGAACTTGTGAATCTTCCAATATCATGCAAAACTCTTGATATGGTTTGAATAAAATGAGTTTCAAACCTCTTAGGTTCTGAGCTTTTGGGCTAGAACCTCAAAAAATTGGCTTTTAGAAGCCTAAACTCAGATTCTGAGTTCTGTCATGGTCGCACTGCGACCAGAGCTTCGCACTCCGAACACTGCGAAATTTTGAGTTCAGAAGCTGCTTCTGAACTGCTGTTCAGAAGCAACTTCTGAACAATCTCAGAACCTTTGGAGGAGTGAAAAGCTTTTGAAATTAGCAATAAAATGAGTGCAACAACTCAGTTCAAATGTTTTGCAAACCTTGGGATTTCTTTTGAAATTCAAAAGGGGTTTTTTAGAGCAAGATGAATTGAAACAAAATAAGTGATGCAAGCAACAATTCTAAATGAAAGATAAAGATTTTAGAATGCTTACAGAACTCCTAGCAATGCTCTTGTTGCAAGGAAATGGAAAGGACTTGAATGGTTGAAGTTTTGCAAAGTTGGGATGTTGGAGGTTTGGAGGATAATAACACTAGTGTTTGGCTACTATCTCTCACTCTTTGTATGGTGCTTTGAAGGTTTGAATGTTGTGTATTTAGTTTTGTTTCAAGTGTTTTCAATTGTGTTCAATTGCTAGTAAGTCTCTCTTTTTTTTATCCTTATGCAAGGCATTGCTTTTATAGGCAAAAACCAAATCCAATGTCATGATGAAGATCTCTAGAATCCAGCTGATTTGTGGGCTAGAAACCAGGCTATCTTGCTTTGCATTTAATGCAAAAGTGAAGAGGTGACCTTGCCTTGCTGCAATGGTCAAGACTTAGCCAAATCCAGCCATTAATGCAACTGATTTTGGATAGAAATGATGATGAAAAAAGGGGAAAAACAGGGCTGGTTTGCAATTGGCTGTCCCTTGGGATTGGTCCTTGCAATCTTGAGGGTTTAAGCAAGAAAAATGTGCACTGTGATGTGCAGAGGTTGGGGGAAACAAAAGGGAACATGTGGGCTGGTGTGAGGAGGAAGAAAAGCTGCTGAAAACAGGGCAGCACTCATGGCTTTTGGGCAAGCAAAACCAGCTGGGTTTGACTGGTTTTGGGGGAAAAAGCAGGAAGAAAAACAAGCAAGCAGCTGGCTGGCAAGCTTAGGGTCCTTAGCAGGTCAATTTGGAGGGACAAGAGCTGCCCAAGGGCAAGCCAACTGTCTTGGCACATGCTTGGTTGGAAGAAAAAGCTTCTTACCTTGGCTTTAATGGCACATGCTCCAATTCTTGCTTTGCTGAGCCCAAACAGCCATAATTGCCAAATACAATGATAATAATAATGATAGGTGATAATAATAATAACTATAATGAAAATAATCAAAGAAATTAAAAATCTGCAAAAAATTCGCAGACTTCGCAGAGCGATGGGGACTTTGCTCTGCGAAGTCCTCATTTCTGAAATGTTGACTTTTTTTGTTGACTTTTGCTGACTTTGACTTTTCTCCCTCTTTTTTTGTAATTTTGTTTTGAAAAAGCTTGAGACAAAATTAGGGTACAACAGCTGCCCCTACTTAATTGTGTCTTTGCATAGAGAATGCGAGTGCCAAGGGCATCTCATAAACTCTTTGCGAAGAGCAATTAAGTTAAATCATCAAACCCGTGGTTTGGGCATCTTCTTAGCATAGACTTGAATCGCTCACAAGCTTCACATAGTGTCTCACTTGAGCCTTGAGAAAAGACGGCGATGGTTGTCTTGGCCTCCATAAAACGATTCTGAGGAAAGAATCTCTCAAGGAATTTCTCCTCAAGAGTGTTCCAGTTAGTCATCACTATTGGCGGTTGATCCAAGTACCACTCCTTCGCCTTTCCAATCAAAGAATGAGGAAACATTCTCATAAATATTGCTTCCTCATTATTCTCCGTTTCTCCTAACGTACCGGCGATCTCATAGAACTTAGTAAGATGTTGGAATGGATCCTCGTGGTCTAAACCCGAGAAAGGGTTAGCATATAGAATTTGGAGGATACCGGTCTTCATCTCAGTTTGTTTTGTTGTCCTTGGCGTCTTTCCCAATTGTGCCAGGCGTCGTGGGCTGTTGTGACAAGGCATCCCACTACCACCTGGGTTTCCGATAACTTCTCTTTCTCCAGCCATTGGTGTTTCTAGGATTGGATCTAATGAAGGAATTGAAACAGATGTTCCCTCTTGCTGCTTCTTCTTTGCTTGCTGCCTCTTCTTCCGAGTCTTGCTATTATTTCTTCTAGCAGTCCTCTCAATTTCAGAATCAAAAAGCAGTTGGTCTTCTGGTATCTGACCTCGCATAAACGGGTTTCAACAATCTGACCAAAAAGAATTAGCAAACAAGATGGATAAAAATATAATAGTTATATACATAAAAGAATTTTTGTGCAAAAATGCTTAAAACAATAACTTTAGTTGCTATGTTTATGATATCTATCCGTTATAATCCCCGGCAACGGCGCCATTTTGATGAAAGCGTTTTCTCACTTCATATATTTCCTATCTACACGTGAGTATATTAGGTATCGTCTCCACAGGGATTTACGGGACATCTTAAACCATTCAACATCGATTATCATTTTAAGTTAGGGTTTCAATTTTTGTTTACTAAACCTAATCGACGTTCAAAAATATAAATAAATGCTACGAGCAATAGGGCATAAAAGCGTTGGTATGAAAGTCATAAATCAAGCATCGATAATATTCTAATGATCATGATAAAAAGGATTCTAGTTTTAACCTCGTTTTAATGATATTATCATACATCACTCGACAACATTATTCGTGTCCAAATAACGTTGTGGGATCGATTGTATCGTTTAATCGACGATTTCCCAATCTATTAAACGATCCAAAAGCATTAAGTATTGATGTTTTGAGTGATTATCAAAACATAGTTCCATGTCTAGAACACTTGTTTTAATAGAAAAGTATTCTAACCCTAGATTTAAATGTATTTGTCAATAGCATCAAACCATAAATAAGATTGAATATCAAGAATAACTTTCAATATATTATAAAATACTAGAATCAAATATTTACATGATCAAATAGACTATATCTAGCTAGATTTATTACCTCTAATCCCAACAAAGGATGTTTAGTTGATCATTCTCATGTCAACAATACAAAAGATGGAAGAAAGATGAAGATCAATGCTAGTTTTGATTTCTCAAAAACCCTTGAATGATCCAACTTTGATTCCTTGTTTGTCCTTTGAAGTGCCCTTCTTTTAGCCCTATTCTCTGGTAATAAACTCTTAAATTTTGTTCTTAATGAAAGCTTAAGAATAGTAGAATATTTAACCTAAAAGCTGTAAAAAGCTTAAATACTAAAACTGATAACTGCATTATCGCTCAGCGATGCGTAGTTTCGCTCAGCGAACTCTTCAAACTGGCCAATGGCATTCTGCCACGTCCTCTACAGCATTAAACCGCCTTGATGATTTCGCTGGGCGATCAAGGTTTCGCTGGGCGAAATCAAACTTCCCATGTTCCATAAATTCCCTGCCTCACTTCGCCAACTTATCGCCATAGGATCGTTGGGCGAAAGTGCTCTTTGAAAGCTTCCAAAATTCTCTGCCTGACTTCGCCAAGCAATCGCTGGGCGAAAGTACATTTGAGAAACCTCTGAAAATCTCTGCCTGACTTCGCCAAGCTTTCGCCAAGCCATCGCTGGGCGAAAGTCTTCATGCTTCTCTTCAATAATTCTTTCTATTTTCAGGTCCTAACTTGCTTTTTCCTACACAAATGGGGAAGAATAAGGTATACAAAGAATAATTGGCATTTATTCATAAATTCCATGCTTTTCCTAAGATAACTTGCACAACAAGTAACTAAAAAGCTTTATAAAAGACATGGATTTATTCATATTTTGCCACTTATCAAATACTCCCCAACTTAGTTCTTTGTTTGTCCTCAAACAAAAGATTCAAAATAATTGGAAAAATACAAGGCTTTGGACAAAGTTAAGCATGAGGCAAAAATTCAGTGATGGGAGAAAAGATTTTTCAGGTGAATGATTCAATTGTGATAGCGCGAGCAACAGTAAAGTTTCTTATTCAACTAATATATACCATGAATGTGACATAGTCCTAAGCACAAAGTTTAGATCACACAATTCTTGGCAAACAACATATTTAAATTTGAACCACACCTAACACACTTCTATATAAAGTAGATGAACAAATTGAAATCAATTGTGAGGGTTATGAACACTCATCCGGCAAAGTTGTTAACATTCCGATCAAATTATGCATTCATCTAATTATCATTTCTAAAAGCACAAAAGCAAATGATCACAAGGTCTTTAAGGGTTGTAGTTTGGCTTGGTTACAAAAGAATTGTCATATGTGGGATATTGAATTCAAATGGCCAAGCAAGAGGAACATTCATTCTATTTATTAAGTAAAATTATTAAGGTAAAATGTAAGTTAAAATTCTTTAGTGACTAAACTAACCTGTACCAATGAGCAACATAATCATCTGGATTTTGCTGGTTATACCACATGCAAGCAATTGAATGAGGGCAAGGTATGCCAGTTAGATCCCATTTTCTACAAGCACATGTTTTCTCATGAAGATTAACAACATATGCATCAGTGCCATTAGAAACAGAAAATATGGCATAATCTTTATCCCCACTCCAATTTGGTGACCAACCCTCAGCATATTTCTTATTGTTATTCAACAATTTGTTAATCATTGGACAAATATTTCCATCATACCTCAGCATATAATCCCTAAGTTTTACTATCCTATTTGTTATGTAGAGTTTCAGACCATCAACAAGTTAGATGATAGGCAATTCTCTTAAATCAACAATTGCACTATTAAAGGCCTCTCACATGTTATTTACTTGTAAATCCCAACATGTGTAAGTGCTATAGCCAGCCCTTGACCATGTACCTGGTGGCAACTCACTCATATCCTTCCAGGCAGATTCATCAATTTTCTTCAGATTCTCCATTGCCTTTTTAAACTCAACCATTGTAGTACACCTAGCTGCTATCCACAATGCTTCCTTTAAGTGCTCTCCTGAGTGTCTTTTCTTCCAGTTCCCATACAAATGTTTTACACACAATCTATGCTCAACATGATTAGGAATTGATGCAACTGTGTTTACCAGTCCCTTCAATTAAACAACTTATCACAGTTAATCATCAAATCATAATTTCACAAAAATAAAAGTACTTTAAATTAAAGTAATTAAACTAACAAAAATACCTTCTGCTGGTCTGACATGAAGGACCACCTTTTTGCTTGAACACCATTTAAATCAGCAAGTAGAAGTTCAAGAAACCAGTCCCATGAATCCTTTGTTTCAGCTTCTACTACTGCAAATGCAATTGGCAGCATTTGATTGTTTCCATCTTTCCTAATTGCTGCTAAAAGGTGGCCACCATACCTACCCTTTAAAAAGCATCCATCTAGGCCAATCAAAGGCCTACAAGTTGTTGCAAATGCTTTCTTGCACGCATAGAAGCATACATACATCCTTTCAAATACTGGCCCTCCAACTCCAAGGGCACATTTAATCTTCACAGTGCTACCAGGATTACTCCTCAATAATTCTTCAGCATAATTTCTGAGATGAGCATATTGTTCATCTATTGCTCCATGGATAAGTTCTAAAGCCTTATTTTTAGCCCTATAGATCTGATAGTTACTCAACATGACTCCCCACTTATCTTTACAAGCAGCTTGTAATCCCTTAAGTTTCATAGAAGGTGTGTGTTTAAGAATTGGCACCAGTTTCTTAGACAACAAAGTAGTTTTAATCAATCTAATTTTTCCAGTGTTATGACACTTATGATCAGGGTTAAAGGCAGCAAGAACAAAGTATGTTTTTGGATCAGATTTACTAAACCTCATATGGAATGGACAACCAGCCATACATTTAACCACAATCCTCTTCCTCTCATTCTTCTTAATGTACACATTTTTCCTATTTTGCAAAGCATACTCTTTTGCAGATGTTCTAACTAATTCAGCATCTGTGAATATTTGTCGTACCACATACTTAATATCATCAGAAAGTTTAAACTTTGTAAATTTTTGCTTACCAGTATCATCTTCAGAAGAGCATATGCTTTCTAAATCTTCTTAATCTCCATTTTCATCATCAAAGTCAGATAGAGTTGTTGCAGCAGGATCCTTGGAAGATTCAACAACTACCAAAGTTTGAACACTCCCATTTGAAGGCTCCACAGGTGTTGGATTGATCAGCTGGTCAGGCAAAACAGTTGTCTAGTCCCAATCTTCATCATAGTCACTATCATTGAGAGATACCCCATCAACACTTCCACTTTCAGATTCATCACCCTCATCAGCTAAATAGTCAGGATCGGTTCCACTTCCATATTCATCACCTACCCATTTATGGACCTCATCTTCATATCTGCTGTCCAGTTCTTCCAAATCAAGGTGTTCCAAGTAAAAATCAACACTTTCCTCTGACTTATATTCATTGATGAACCTTACCACATCTCTGTCAGTTTTGAGAAGTCTAAGACCATCTTTCAGTTGTCCCCCAGGCACAACATACCAGACCTTATAGTCCCCCTTTACACCTACTTCTCTCACCAATTTGTCCAAATCAATTATGTTAATTTCATCTATGTCCCACGTACCCTCATACTCATAAGTTTCACCCCTTTTGTAGTCAACATTTGGATCACAAATAAAGTAATCATTGTAGTGGAACTTTATCTTGAGTGAGTGGTCCACAACAACCCTAAAACAAATATAATATTAACTTAATTCAAATTGTATTCAATACTCTCACCAACCGTATGCAATACGTACATACATGACAGATACAGTATATAAGCAAACAAAATGAAATGCAAGGTAAGACAAACAACAAACAATTTCTGATACCAACAAAACCAAATGCAAATTATCGTGTATAAACAAAGGCAAAAACATGACATAAATAGTAACTTACTTTCCAACATTCTTGTCAGGAATCTTTCGTGTGTCCTTCTCTTCTCCTGTAGCACTACTTCCACCGATCTCCTTCCCATTTGCACTTTTATCCCACTTCATCTTCTCCAAATTCAAAAACCCTAAAATCCAGTAGCAGCTTTCGATTGACAGCGATTGAACGACGATTATGGACAGAACGACGATTATGAACGAAGATTTACAAAGAAGAACATGGAGAATGAAGATTGGAAGACAACGGCCAGGCGATAGATAATTTGAAAGAAAGAGGGCTAAAATTATGAACACAAACTGTAACCCTCACGTAACCTTCCTTCCTTCCTTATTTTTTTTTTAAAATTTTTCTTTCATTAAATCCAGCTGGTTTTAAAAAAAAAAAAAAAAAAAATATAACACGTGGCACCTCACTTGAGTGATGTGGGTGTCACGTCTGCGTTGACTTGGTCAAAATTGGCCTGGGGGGCCAAAACTGTAAAAGGGGCTAAACATAAGGGGCTGATTTGTTATTATTTTTTATAGGAGGCTAAAATCGCAAGTTTGTGATAGTTAAAGTGCTAAAATTGCATTTAAGCCTTTATTTTTTTTATCTATTGTTTATTATCGAAAAGAAGTAAAAACAAGAAAATTAACCAAAAAATTGTGAGCGGCAGTGTTCCCACCGCAAGTCAACGAAGTTGATTAAGCACAAAAGTTATTGAATCCAATTATTACGAGAACAATATATTAATTAATAAATAAAAAACTGATAAACTCTAAAAAAAATTGATTTAATTTCATTTCTCTATTTTTGAAAACAAGGAAATGTGATCGAAATAAACAGCAACTTCCCTTTCTTTCTTCTTAAACAATTAACAGCAAAACAGAAGAATAATTTGATTGTTACTTAGTTTTGATACTAATTAAACTATCATAGCATAGTATTGAATATATACATGCAAGTAAAAATATAGTCAATTTGATACTTATATTTGAAATTCTACAAAACCCGTGCGGATGCACGAGTTTGAGTCTAGTTATATTAAATGTTTAATAGTGCTGGAAGTAACCCTAATCAACCCTAATCCCGCACTTTTTGGTTACCTTAAAAAATCTTTATGAAAAAGTTACCTGCAAGCAGTTGAACTTGGTTGTAGATGGTCGCCCTCCACAGTTTTTGCTATTAAGTCACACAAGTTTTTGTTGAATTAATTTCGCTTTTAAAACATATATTCAAGGCATTAATATCTCATAAATTACATCTCATAAGCAAACCTCTAAAACCGGCCTCCACTCCTTATCCCACCTTTTTCACTTCACATAAACTGACATTTTCTCCCCCTTCAATTATGCATATCGTTTTTTGTTCTTAAATATTAGTTCAAACAATTATTTCGAAGAATTGGAATGAAATAGTTATTTTGGTGTATTAATTGCTCTAAGAACTTTGGTTGCACGAGTTGAATGACTTATATTTGAATACATAATATGAAGTGACCAGAAGATTGGTCATGATTTTTAGATTATTTTTCTTCTCTCTAAATTCTTTGTGAATTGATCATTTGTTTATTTTTCTTTTATTGCTTCTTTCTATGCATGTAAAATTGTTCACAACAATAGTGATAATAGTTAAATTTGTTACTGAATTTCAAATGCATGTGAATTGCAATCTAATCACAACAATTTTTTTTTTATCAATGCATTGTTTTAAATACATGAGAATTGTTGTCATCGGCATAGGAAAACGAATTGGCTAAGGAGTGATACCTAACATAGTATGTTTTTTCCCCATAAAATTGCTTTATGCACTCTATATGGTTAGCTTATACTTTGGATTTTTGTTTTGACTTCAATGTTGCTTAATTTACATATGTATAGTTCGTAGCTTTCATCACTTTCAAGTCTATTTCTCAGTTATTTGCGTTCAGTCTATCTCATAAAACTCTTTTGAAAATAATTTGTTGTTATTGCTTATCATACAATTATGCTTATTTATAATCTAATGATTTCTTTGCATTCTTGCAGCAGTAGGACTAGAGGGCACCTGTATGTGTGAATTTGAATGTGTTAGGATATTAAAGTTGGATTTTTAAAACTGCTGATAATTTGATTGATTCATATCATAATTTTATCGCTAGAATCTTCAATTTTTACTGTAATTTTGTCTACTTCTTTGTTTCTTTTATATTATATTACTTAAAGTTATTTATTTGCAAAACTTAGACTAGATTATAACATTAATTTGTTTTCTCACTTTGACTTTTGAAGCATGTTAACTATTTTCAATTTGCTTATATCATGTGTCGCGGTGATTTTAGGATATTAAGCTATTGGTTAGCGTTGACTCACAAATTTAAGATTCACCACCGAGCTTTTATTTTTCCAAAGAAAAGGGGAAAATTCGAAAAAAAAACCTTAAATTTTTTAGAGATCAAGCTCCGGGGGTTGGTTACGCAAAGGGAAGGTGTTAGCACTCTAAACGTCTATAGTACTCTATAGGAACCTCTCGTTTTATTTTATCTTTATGCTAAATTGATTACTTTTTTTGTAACTAAATGCTTAAATGTGAGAAAAGATTAAAGTGATGAGTTTAAAAAGAAAGAAAATGTTTTTGTTATTTTGTTATTTTTATTGATTTGGAAAGACAAAGTCTTTTGCCTACGTACCCGAGCGGGATCAAAAGTTCGGGGTAAACAACCGAGTGATTTATTTTGATTGATTTTAAAGTTTGAGAATGATAAGAGGCCGAAAAGGCGTAGAAGAATAAAACGTGAGTTTGATTGATTTTAAATTGATGAAAAAGTTTAGATGATTAAAGGTTGATTAAAGTTTGATTAGAAAGAATAAAGACACTTGGTTTGAAATCCAAGGTTGATTTTTTTTGAATTTTTGATTATATGAAATGTTTTTTGATTTTGACTATTTGACTTTTTTGTGAAAAATTTGATTAATTCCTAAGGTCCAGAGACTAAAGATGAGCTAAGATAAACTGAAGCGCGCCGGATCCCTCAAAATGACATTGGATCAAGTGAGGGTCCTTTACCTCGGATTATACTAATCACTTATCTTGATCTTTGACATAAAGCGGAATAAATAAATGTGGGTGTCGGTACAATATTCTCATTTATATTTACATTGTTCCTAAAATACATTCTAATGACGTAAATAAATAAATAAATGACAAATGAAAAATTAAATGACAAATAAAATAAAATGCATGAGATGATACTAAATATGAGTAAATAAGATGCTAAGAAATAAAAGAACAATAAAAAAGAAATAATAAAAATGCCAAGAAAAATAAAAGAAATAACAGGGAGGTGTAAAAAAAATAAAAAGGGGGTGCAGGAAATAAGAAAAAAGGTCAGATAGGGAATAAACAGGCCCAAATGCATTGGGCCAGCGAGGTTAAATCTGGACCGTCTGATTAAATTCAGAGGGCCCTGATCTGATCACGGGGAGATGGAAAACGGCCGTCTGATCCAAATCAGAGGGCCTGGGAGGTGAGAGTGCATTCTAAAGGAAAAACGACCATCTGATCCAGATCCAAATCAGAGGGGAGATGGAAAAACGGCCGTCTGATCCAGATCCAGATCAGAGGGTCTCTTTTATAGGCATTTCTTGGAATTGAATGCTGAGTTTTTTTGGTTAGAGTTTGGTTAACAGTTATGGAGGAAGTGACATTGTGATCTTTTTTGAAGATTTTTGGATAGAAAAATGATGAAAGAAAGCAGGAAAAAAGGGGGGCGCCCCTGCAGGATCTGACCTTTTAATTAATAATAAAAAAACAACAATAAAAAGGAAAGTAAATAAATAGTAACAATGATAATAAAAGAAAAATAAATACATAGTAATAATGATAATAAAAGGAAAGAATAACAATAATAAAAAAAATGAGAACAGAAGTAAATATAATAAAATAAAAGAAAAAAGATAAAAAGTGGCCATAAAACGGAACAAAAATGAGATATTTTAAAATAACTCTCTGTCGAAATTTTTCTCGAGAAGACAAAAAGTTTCTATCCAAAAGACATAAAAATGGAACCTTAAATCAAAAATTAGAGAATGACATCATGAATATAATTAAATATGAAGTGATTGGGGAAAACAACCTGATGATAATGTTCGGTAAGAAAATAAAATTAATATAGTTTTTGCATCTTTTTTTGTTGTTTTTTTGAGTGATTTGAGTATCATATTAGTACAAAAGTAATAATATATTCAATTTAATACTTATATTTATATATATGAAACTCTGTCAAACACGTCTATCAGACGGGTTAGAGTCTAATTGAGATTTTTTCGTTGACTTGACAGACTGGAGTGGACCGCCACAAACAAACGTCTCTTATCTCTTAATTTTCTTTCTGTTAAATTGAATCCGCACTCAGACTTGATTCATTCATTTCACATTCACAGTCTTAATACTAATCCATTCATGTCTTTCTCAATTTCGGAGAGGAGTAAAGAGAGGAGTAAAGAGTGGAGAAGATTTAGTACAAGTCAAAAGCAATATGAACAAGTGTTCCTAAGTTTTAGAGGGGAAGATACTCGGTTATCCTTCACTTCACATCTTTATGCAGCTCTTAAAAATGCTGGAATTAAAGTCTTTAGGGACGATGATTCGCTTCAAAGAGGATATCACATTTCAAGATCACTACTACGAGCAATCCAAGAGTCTAGAATTTCTGTTATCGTTTTCTCAAAAAACTATGCAGATTCGCGGTGGTGTTTGGATGAGTTGGTGAAAATAATGGAGTGTCGCAAAACTATAGGACAGATAGTGTTGCCGGTGTTCTATGATGTTGATCCCTCAGATGTACGACACCAAACTGGTGAGTTTGGAAAAGCGTTTCAAAGCCTCTTGAGAAGAATTTCAAATAAGAAAGGCGCGTCCTTGAAATGGAGAGACGCGCTTCGTGAGGCTGCTGGGCTTGCTGGCTTTGTAGTTGATCCCTCAGATGTACGACACCAAACTGGTGAGTTTGGAAAAGCGTTTCAAAGCCTCTTCAGCACAATTTTAAAGAAGATAGGCGCGTCCTTGAAATGGAGAGACGCGCTTCGTGAGGCTGCTGGGCTTGCTGGCTTTGTAGTTGATCCCTCAGATGTACGACACCAAACTGGTGAGTTTGGAAAAGCGTTTCAAAGCCTCTTGAACAGAATTTCAAAGAAGAAATGGAGAGACGCGCTTCGTGAGGCTGCTGGGCTTGCTGGCTTTGTAGTTCCAAATTTCAGGTAATTTAATTCAACTGTTACAATACTTCTATATTGGAGATGTTATACCAATTGTCTTGGTTAACAGGCTTTCATCAATGTTGGAAATGATTGGAATTACCGAGTTCAAATCCTAATTTTGTATAATCATTCATTAGATATTACTTACTATGTTTTGCCCGAACTCCCAACTATAAGGGACCCTTACCCCAACCCAAGTACCTGAGTGGAATTTATTTCAAGTGTGTAGTTTTTAATTTGTTTGTATGTTCAATTTTTCTTTGGTACATTTTTTTGTAGGAATGAAAGTGAGGCGATCGAGAATATTGTTGACAAAGTTTCACGTTTTCTTGACAAGGCAGACTTGTTTGTTGCTGATAATCCAGTGGGACTCGAATCTCGAGTGCAAGATATGATTCAATTGCTAGACATCCAACAATCAAATGATGTTCTACTAATAGGGATGTGGGGTATGGGAGGTATTGGTAAAACTACCTTAGCCAAAGATATTTTCAACAAAATCGGTCGTAATTTTGAAGGTAGGAGCTTCATTCCCAATATTAGGGAAGTTTGGGAGCAACCTGCTGGACAAGTGGATTTACAACAACAACTTCTGTTTGACATCTGCAAAGATATGACAACCAAAATACAAAGCATTGAAAGCGGAAAAATCATATTAAAGGATAGACTCAGCCATAAAAGAGTACTAATTTTACTCGATGACGTCAATACATTGGACCAGCTAAATGCTTTGTGTGGAAGTCATAAATGGTTTGGTTCAGGGAGTAGAATAATCATTACCACAAGGGATAGACATATCCTTAGTGGGAATAGGGTTAATAAAGTATTCAAAATGAAACACATGGATGAAAGTGAATCAATTGAGCTATTTAGTTGGCACGCATTCAAGCAAGCGAGTCCTACAAAAGATTTTGCTGCAATTTCCAGAAATGTAGTTGAGTATTCTGTGGGATTGCCACTAGCTTTGGAAGTCCTTGGGTCGTATTTGTTTGATAGGGGGGTAACAGAATGGAAAAGTGTATTGGACAAACTCAAAAGAATACCTAATGATCAAGTACAAAAGAAGTTAAAAATAAGCTATGATGCTTTAAGTGATGATACCGAGAAAGAAATATTCCTTGACGTAGCTTGTTTCTTTATTGGAATGGACCGAAATGATGTTACACTTATATTAAATGGATGTGGACTTTTTGCAGAAATTGGAATAAGTATCCTTGTTGAGCGAAGTCTTGTAACTGTTGATGATAAGAACAAACTTGGAATGCATGATCTGTTGCGAGATATGGGAAGAGAAATCATTCGTGAGAAATCACCAGAGGAGCTCGAGGAGCGTTGCAGGTTGTGGTTTCATGACGATGTGCTTCATGTATTATCAGAACAAACTGTAAGAACTTCATTTTCTTAATTTTTAAAATCTGGAAAGGAAAACAAAAATTGATGATTCAATTGTTAGCATTCAGTTTTTGATTATCATCAGAACTTTCAAAATTAGTCTGGTTATGAATCGTTTGGTGCTTCCTCACTTTTAGCTAGTAACAAATAATTGGCTGTAATGCAAGTTTAACTGCCTTGTATCTTTACGCTTTGCATGTTTTTCATTTTGTTTCAAAGGGAACAAAAGCTATTAAGGGGCTGGCTTTGAAGTTGCCAAGAGCCAATGAAAAATGTTTTAGTACTAAAGCATTCGAGAAGATGAAGAGACTCAAATTGCTTCAACTTGCTGGGGTAAAACTTGATGGAGATTTTGAATACCTTTCGAAAAATCTGAGATGGTTGTCTTGGAATGGATTTTCTTTAACACATATACCTACAGACTTTTACAAAGGAAACTTGGTTTCCATTGAGTTAGAGAATAGCAATGTCAAACTTTTATGGAAAGAGGCCCAGGTATAAGTTTTGATTTCTTTTTTTGCCCTTCATGAGTTGTTTTCACTTTTCAAATTGTAACCCTAAATATAAGTCCCAGTACAAACTACTCGATGTATTTGTTTCTTTCAAATATATCCCTAATAAATACTACAAATTCATATTGGGAGAAGAAAAGTCAATATTAAACACATCTACACACAAATTTTAGTTTATAATAATAGCCACAAACAAAATGTACATGTTAATTATACCACAATCTTTTCTTAATATATTTTAAAAGTGGTATACATGTTAGCTGCTTCCATTTTCTTTTTATAAAGCTTCGTCCCTAAGCATTCTCTTTAATATTTTTGTTCTTGCAGAGGATGGAGAAGCTGAAAATTCTCAATCTTAGTCATTCTCATTATCTGACACACACTCCAGACTTTTCAAACATGCCTAATCTTGAAAAGCTAATACTCAAAGATTGTCCAAGGTTGCGTGAGGTTTCCCATAGCATTGGACATCTCGATAAAATTCTTCTGATAAACTTGGAAGATTGTATTAGCCTTTGTAGCCTTCCAAGAAGCATCTATAAGTTGAAATCTCTGAGAACACTCATTCTTTCTGGGTGTTCAATGATTGACAAGTTGGAAGAGGACTTGGAACAAATGGAATCTTTAACTACTCTGCTTGCAAATAACACTGCAATAACAAGAGTGCCCTTGTCAATAGTAAGATCAAAAAGCATTGGATATATTTCTTTGTGCGGCTATGAAGGATTCTCACGTGATATATTCCCATCTATCATTTGGTCTTGGATGTCACCAACAAGTACTCTTTCATCCCCCTTTCAAACATCTGATGCCATTTCATCTCTTGTTTCTTTAGATATACCGCATAGTAGTTCTCAGAAACTGTCATCTATTTCCAACCACCTTTCAAGGCTTCGAAGTCTATGGGTAGAGTGTGGTTCAGAACTTCAACTTTCTGAAGATGCAAAAATCATTTTGGATGCTTTATACGCCACAATTTCTAAGGAAATGGATTCGACTTCAGCTACTTCAAAAGTATCAAATATGAAAACTTCTGCATTAATTCAACACTGCAGTCAATTGCGTGCTTCCGAATCAAAAAATTTGTTGAAGTCTGTTCTATTACAACTGGGAATGAATTCCGAAGTCACCAATAATCTGAAAGAAAACATTTTCAAGGTTTGTTTTGGTAGTTGAATTATCTATGGGTGTAAAATATTTAAAAATTAAAATAGTGGAATCCTAAACATATTTTAAAATGATTTGCGACCACACACACTGCACACTTTAGTGAGTGGTACAATTTTGTTGTTATTATCAAAAGAATTAAGAAACCCTCACTTTTATTCTTGTTGTATGGTACTTTAAGCTGGACTAGCAGAGTGTTCTAAGAACCCGGATTTTTTATCCTGCATAACTCAAGATTTAATAATACAAGAATGATTAATTATCCTATGAAGAAAAATTATATATCTATTTGTTGAGTGACATAAATATATTGCTAAAAAAACTGAGCCTGTTTTCACTTTTACAGAATATGGATGAGAATGGGTGTGGTGGTTGTTTGTTTCCTAGTGATAGTTGTCCAGATTGGTTAACCTTCAATTGTGAAGGTTCTTCGGTAACGTTTGAAGTTCCTCAAGTGGAAGGGCGAGTTTTAAAGACAATGATGATATGCATTGACTATTCTTCAACCCTGGATAACATAACATCAAATGACCTTGCAAACTTGTTGGTGAAAAATTACACAAAAGCCACCATTCAGCTTTATAAGAGAGAGGCATTAGTCTCCTTTGAAGATGAAGAAGGTCAGAGAGTAGTATCAAGTATAGAACCTTGTAACAAAGTGGAGGTTGTTGCTGTTTTTGAGAACGGTGTCATTGTGAAGAAAACAACAGTTTATCTCGTATATGATGAACCAATTGGAGAAAAAGTGGAACAATGTCAAGAACAAAAAGTAAATTATATTGTGTGTAGTGGTGATGAAGATGAATGCTTTGTCAGAGAGGTCTCTTCTAATGCACAAGATTACAATGTCATTGTTAGTAGTGGTGATGAAAATGAATGTGTTGTCAGAAATGTCTCTCCTCAAGTGGCTCTGGCTCCCATGGTGGATTTAAAACATAACAGAAGGAAGAAAATTCTCAAGTGGAGATGGAAGACGGTTAAACAATGGTTTTTCAAAAGTTAACGCCGTTTTCTGAATACCTCCTTTTGGTGTAGTTTGTTGGTTTTATGTGGCAAGTTGGTAGCTACTAATGCTCTGGCTTTTGAAACATGGGGTTTTGGGGAAGGTAAAGCTTCAGCTTGATTGTAAATTTGTGATCTTGATGCTTAAAGGTGGAAATCATCCATGGTTGTAGGTAAGCCATTCAATATGCGGACAAATTGGGTAATCTCAATTTGCTTCAAGAGTTTTTCTATGAGACAATGTCAAAGACATATATGCATCTTAATCTTCTAATGATGTTTTTAGTTTTCTGTTTAATGTAATAATTGATCTTGTTACTTAATGTGTGCCTTTGGTATATTTTTCTGCTTAGGCTTTACAAATTCCATTGTTTTGTAAAATGTGTGTTTGTGGGTTACATTGTAAAATCATGGATGAAAAAGTTCAGCATTCATTATCAGTGCACATAAAAAGGCTAATGTCTCTCCCATGCAGCCTATCAGAAGAAGATTTTGAAGAAATCGTTATGTCGTGACATAATTAATGGTTTTGATGTTTGCCAAAACCGCAATGTGACTGCAACTGAGGTCGTCTTTGACCATGATTCTCTGCAATATTAAGGATGAATATGTATCTCTCGTTGACCATGATTTTCTCTATATCTCATAATAAATATGAATCTTGTGTATACTTTAAAAGTGAGAAACATTTTGTAACTCTCCCAAAAATTTGTTTTTGAAACAAGCCAAAATAGAATTATATACTAAACGAAGGGCTCTCCCTAACACAAGGAGTGTACATGAAGAAACCCATAGAACCAAAAGTATATTACTAAGCAGAAAAGAAAAGCCAAAAAGTAGTAAAAAAGGTTATTCCAAAATCAATATAGGATTGACCCACTAATGGTTAATATCGAAATTGAAACCTGGTTTTCTTGCTTTCATCCACCAATAAGATAGTAATTTAACTTCATCAAGACATTACCTCCTCCTTTTAGCAAAAACAACGAGAATTTCGTTCTCTCCAAATAACCCAAACAAAGACTAGCCAAACAATATGCATAGAAGACCTTATTCTTCTAGAAAAACCACGCAACTGAACTAAAAATCAATGCATGATCAGACAAGTGAAGGGGGTTCACTGAAGATATTCCCATCTGTTGAAGATATTCCTATTCACCAAAGATATTTGACATCATATTAAAAATAATTTTTTAGCATGAACTTTACAATATTTTGCCACCAATTTGACATTTTGACCTATTTTAAACTTAGTCGTGATAACATTAACAATTTTCTTCTCTAATCTCAACTTCAACCATATTGTTAATGACTTTGGTCTACGTACCAAGTAGTATTACCAAACCATAAATATCTGCTTCAATTGTTGACAAATGTACATTAGGTTAGGTGATCATTACTAGGGGGAGTAACTTCTCTAAGCTGAAAGCAGTGACGGATGCATGTTGACTCACCTTTTTCTAATTTTATTTTTTGTTTCCATACACTGCATGTTTCTACTGATATACTTGAAGCAAATTCCAATAAAAAAATTCAAAATGGCTTCTCTCCTAAAAGTGTTGGTACAGTTCAAGGTTATGGTTGTAATTTTAAAGTAGTACTATATATACTGTTTGTAACACATTAAACTCTAATTCATCAAAAAGAAATATAGAGAAATATAGCTGCTTTGTAGTCACAGATGTAGGCATCATTGACCAAACTACGTGAGTAAAGATTGTGTCACATTGTCTTGTGATTTTCGTTTCTTTTCTTCTTCTATTACTCGATGTTGTTTTAACAAAAACTAAATTTAATGTAAATATTGTAAACAAAAAAATTACAATCTCTTCCTCCTCCTCCTCCTCCTCCTCCTCTATCGTTAAGACTTCAAAAATTCGATCTGGATATAATCTAGATACACAAGACACCAATCATTGCAAGGATCTTATGACACCAATCTAAAACAAGCAACAAACCAGACTAATGACAGGACATGGTATGAAGGTAAGAAGACAATTTTCAATCTTAGAGACAAATGTTATGGTGAATGAACTCATTGCAAAACTAGGTTGAAGACTGTACTGTCCAATTTGTTAAAAGACATGTATATGTTATATCTCATAGTATGGTTAGAACAGCTAATCATCTCGGGACTATAGTGAGTGCGCCTAAACTTTTAGGGACCAAAGTAACTGTTTACTCAAAAATAAAGTTATGCAGGTCTCTGTAGTAAAGGAAATGAGCTTGAGCAAAATAACTATGGAGTATGATGCTGACATTGCGGTAAAATGCTCATTGCTCAAATCAGAGTTTCTGCTTGGCAGCCATATAGCCTTTCATTCAGGACTACAGAACTTTGCTAAACTTTTCATTTTGGTAAAAGACCTTTAAATGTTATATGACATGGAAGAATTGTAACAGAACAAATTAGAATCTTTCAAAACTCTTTGTGAATACAAAAATTCACATGGATAAAATCTAGAAACTACAGCCAAAAATGGAAAACAATTGTTAGCAGTCACCATAAGAATTGATTTTTGCTCGACCATTGCTCGGTCATTGTTTTACCATCTTTCATTGATTCATTCCACTCGGTTTTTCTTCTTTCTGTTCTGATTGAAGTCATCAGTGGGCTCCTCTTCAGTAGAGAATCTCTTGACAGGGCATTCATTTTCATCAATCCTACAAGCAATTGCATTCAAATCTGGTACATGATACAGCTCCATTGTTTTCGAAACTGGTTCATCATATACAAGATAAACTATTGTCTTCTTCACAATGAAATCATTCTCGAAAACAAAAACGACCTCCACCTTGTTACCAGGTTCCATACTTGATACTGCCCTCTGCCCCTCCTCATCTTCAAAGGAGACTAATGCCTCACTCTTATAGAGCTGAATGGTGGCTTTTGTGTAATTTTTCACTAACACATTTTTAAGGCCACTTGATGTTATGTTATCTGGGGTTGAAGTATAGACAATGCACATCATTGTCTTCAAGTTACGCCCTTCCATTTGAGGAACTTCAAAAGTTACAGAAGAACCTTCCGAAAGAAAGGTTAACCAATTTGGATAATTATCACCAGGAAGCAAACAACCACCACTCCTATTGACATCCATATTCTGCAAAATTTCATCGAAAAGTATATTAACTTCAACTTATCATTTATTCAACAATTAAAGATTTAAATTTCCTCATAAGGTAATTAATCATATTTTGTCGTTACAGAGAAATATTTGCTTGGATTCATAAAACCAACTATCAGTCCTACTTATGAACTTCATTCAAACCAAAATAATAGTGAGGGAAGATAACGATAGTAACAAATTTTACCGCTCTAAAATGCGCTTTTTGAAGCCTGTAAGTTTGTAACAGTTTTTTCATAAAAACAAAGTTCATACAAATGATGTCACAACTCATATTCTTTGATTACTTGAAAATCCAATATATAACTAGCATGGAAGATGTATACTCATGTTCTTCTTATGAGCAAGAAGTCTTTATTGTTAATTTGAAAAACGATACGTATAAAAGTGATTTTATGAATGTCAATTTTAACTGGTAAACATATTTAATCATCAATTTCAATTGATATATATTTTGTTATCTTCAATAGGAGTAACTTACATGCACTATATTATGAGACTAAGAGATGTAGTTTCAATGAATATATTTTTTCTAATGTGCCCTCTCATGTCTCATCCCAAGAAGTAATTCAGTTATAAATGTACTTTCTGCTCTTAACAGAGTGGCAATTCTCAAGCATCTGTTGAGGTTTAATAAAAAAAATTGCTTATAAAAAAATAAGCATATCAATTATAGATTAGTGATTTAGGATCAATTATTTAAAAGCAAGCAAAATAAGAGTATATCTTGAAAAAATGGCACAGACTATAATTCTTCCACATGCTTGCACATGTGTCAAGTAAGCTGTCAATGACTGATAGCAAACTTTGTGAAAATTTGGAAGACAATTTTCATTATTTTGATTTTTAAGTATTTTACACCTATATCAAATAATTGTATACACTTAGATGTGTTGTTATAGACTTATACACTAAAGAATATAAGTGTTTGAGGGGATACACACACAGACATATTAAAGGGGACAGAGAGAGAGTATGTCAAACCTGTAAAATTATCTCTTTCAGAATATTAGTGGCTTGGCAATTCATTCCAATTTGAATTAAAAGAGACTTCAAGGAATGTTTTGATACTTGTGACGTAGTTGCAGTTGGTTCCAACTCCTTACGATTTATGGCATGTAAGGCATCCAAAATTATTGCTGCATCATGAGAAAGTTGAAGTTCTGAACTGCACTCCACCCAAAGACTTCGAAGACTTGGAAGACACTGGGAAATCGATGATAGTTCGTGGGAACTACTATGTGGTACATCTAAAGGAACAAGAGATGACATGATATTAGATGTTTGAAATGGGGATGGGAGATTATTTGCTGGTGACATCCAAGACAAAATGATAGATGGGAACACATCACGTGAAAATCCTTCATAGCCGCACAAAGAGATGTATCCAATGCTTTTTGACCTTACTACTGAAAAGGGTACTCTTTTTATTGCAGTGTTGTGGGCAAGAAGAGTGGTTAAAGATTCCATCTGTTCTATGTCCTCTTCCAACTTGTCAATCTTTGAACACCCTGAAAGAATGAGAGTTTTCAGAGATTTCAACTTATATATGCTTCTTGGGAGGCTACGAAGACTAACGCAATCTTCCAAATTTATTAGAAGAATTTTTCTGAGATGTCCAATGCTAGGAGAAACCTCAGACAACCTTGAACAATTTGAGAGTACTAGCTTTTCAAGATTAGGCAAGTCTGAAAAGTCCGGAGTATGTGTCAGACAATGAGAATGACTGAGATTGAGAATTTTCAGATTTTCCATCATCTGCAAAAATAGAATTGTCAAAGGGAAACTTAAGGAAGAAGCTTCAAAAATAAATGGAAGCAATTACAATGTCTCACTAAACAGGGCTAAATAGGTTGAGAGTGGAAAAAACAATATTTACTACTCCCTCGGTCTCATTTTAAGTGTCCTCTTTGCTATTTTTCTATCTCAAAAATTTGATCTTTTACAATACCAATACAACATTTATTATTCTATTCCACTAAATACATTTATTGATTATATTTCAATCATGTAACTAATCTACTAACTATAGTTAAGAATGGTATTTTAGTAAATGAAACATATTTTACCATTAAAATCAACACTACTAATTATTTTCTTAACAATTGTGTAAAACTCAAAAGGCACACATAATTAGAAAGGCTGACAGAAACAAAGACGAAAACAGTGTCTAGAAGGCAATACCTGGGCCTCTTTCCACACAAGTTTGACATTGCTGTTCTCTAACTCGATGGAAACTAAATTTCTTCGACAAAAGTTTCTAGGTAAATGTGTTAAAGGAAATCCATTCCAAGACAACCATCTCAGATTTCTTGAAAGATGTTCAAAATTTCCATCAAGTCTTACCCCAGCAAGTTGAAGCAATTTGAGTCTCGTCATCTTCTTAAATGCTTTAGTAATAAAACATTTTGCATTAGCTCTTGGCAACTTCAAACTCAGCCCTTTAACAGCTTTTGTTCCCTATGAATTAAACCAATCATCTAATACTAGCTAGAAGCCAGGAAGCACAAAATGATTCACAAGCAAACTAGTTTTCAAATCACAACTAAACTGATAAATGTTAACAAATGAAATGAACGCATGAATATTTGTTTTCTATTCTCAAGCTTTAAATATTTTAAATCAAAAATTAAGTATATGTAGTTCTTACAGATTGATCTGATAATACATCAAGCACATCCTCATGAAACCACAACCTGCAACGCGCCTCAGGCTCCTCTGGTGATTTCTCGCGAATGATTTCTCTTCCCATGTCTCGCAGCAAATCATGCATTACAAGCCTGTTCTTATGGTCAATAGTTACAAGGCTTCGCTCAACAAGGATACTTATTCCGATTTCTGCAAAAAGTCCACAACCACTTAATATAAGCATAACATCATTGCGGTCCATCCCAATAAAGAAACAAGCTACATCAAGGAATATTTCTTTCTCGGTATCATCACTTAAACCATCATAGCTTATTTTTAGCTTCTTTTGTACTTGGTCATTAGGAATCCTTTTTAGTTTCTCCAATACACACTGCCACTCTGTTACCCCCCTGTCAAACAAATGCGACCCAAGGACTTCCAGAGCCAACGGCAATCCCCCAGAATACTCAACTACATTTCTGGAAATTGCAGCAAAATCTTTTTTAGGACTTGCTTGCTTGAATGCATGCCAACTAAATAGCTCAATTGATTCATTTTCATCCATATGCTTCATTTCGTATATTTGGTTAACCCTATTCCCACGAAGTATATGTCTATCTCTTGTAGTAATGATTATTGTACTCCCCGGACCAAACCATTGATGGCTTCCACACAAAGCATTCAGTTGGTCCAATGTATTAACATCATCAAGTACAATTAGTACTCTTTTATGGCAGAGTTTATCCTTTAATATAATTTTTCCGTAATCAATGCTTTGTACTTTGGTTGTCATTTCTTTGCAAATATCAAAGAGAAGTTGTTCTTGTAAATTCACTTGTCTACCATTTTCCTCCCAAACCTCCCTAATATTTGCAAGGAAGCTTCTACCTTCAAAATTGCGGCCAATTCTATGGTAAATAGCTTTTGCAATGGTTGTTTTACCAACTCCCCCCATACCCCACATCCCTAGTATGAGAACTTTTTCTGATGGTTGGATATCTCGGTCTAGCAGTTGAATCATATCTTGCACTCGAGAATCAACTCCCACTGGATTATTAGCAATAAACAAGTCATTCTTGTCAAGCAAACGTGTAACATTTCCAACTATATCCTTGATAGCCTCACTTTCATTCCTACATAAAACAAACCAAAGAAGGTACATAAATACATATATTATTTTTATTGGTTTTCTACATGTCCCCTACATTGGATGTAATATTGTTTAGGGGAATTGTTGGCCATTTAACGTTGGCTCCTTTCCTCCTGCTAGAATATTCCAGAATCAAAGAAGTGTGACCAACCCCTCCCGCTAGACCCAACACTTTGGTTACAGACACAATTTATTTCCATTAATATTCATAACTTCTTGATATGTTTAAAGATATTTTGAATTTCATAAATGTTACGTTTCAATATAATATTCAAAAATTGTGATTTTGTCTGTCTTAACTTTCAAGGTATAGAATGTCATTGTGATTTTGTCTGTCTTAGCTTTCAAGATATAGAATGTCTTTCTTTTCAACAAGAATTTTAACATAATAACATGAATCTTATTTCAGTAACATAATTACTTTTAAATTTCCAAAGACTATAATTAATAGCAGACTGATTTTATCTAGTTTAGGGACTATTTTTTTTAAGGGAGTTTAGGGACTAAATATCATATGGTAAGGGCTAAATTGGAGAGAGAGGGAGAGTGATAGTTCAACGATTAAATTGATGGTTTATTCGAAAATGTTTGGCTTATAGCATATAGTTATAAGTTCGTTTGAGCATATATTTCTATCGGATTATAGTAAAGAATAGAAGGTACCTGGAATTTAGTACTACGAATCCAGCAAGACCAGCAGCCTCACGAAGCTCTGGATACTCACAAAACGAATTCACTTCCTCCTCTGCTTCCTCCTGCTCTTTTGAAATCCTTTTTGAAAGATTTTGAAATGCTTTTCCAAATTCACCAGTTTGATGACGTACTTCAGATGGATCTACGTCGTAGAACACAGGCAAAACAATTTGCCCTATGGTTCTGTGACACTCCATTATTTTCACCAACTCATCCAAACACCATCGCGATCCTGCGTAATTTTTGGAGAAAACGATAATAGAAATTTCAGAGGCTTCAATTGCTTGTAGTAGTGAAGATGAAATGTGATCTCCCCTTTGAAGCGAATCATCGTCTCTGAAAACATAAATTCCAGCATTTTGAAGAGCGGAATAGAGATGTGAAGTGAAGGAAGTACGAGTATCTTCGCCTCTAAAACTTAGGAACACTTGGATCCTTGAGTAGGCTGCTGCTCTTCTCATATCTTCTTCATAACCAAAAATTAATTGCGAAACTTGGGTAGAGATGCTTGAGGAAGACATTGATGGATGATGAATGAATAAGAAGACAGTGAAGTTAAAAGTGTGCTCGGAAGAAAAACTTAAAGCAACAAGGGGAGAGAGAAGCAGTGTTCTACCAGTAGAGTCTGCTAAATACTAATAATTGAGAAAAATAATTTAACCTACTGTACATCATATCACATCTTATTGAATGATTTGGAAATGATGCACAAGTGCCTTTTTAACGATTGAATCAATAAATCAAATAATATCTTATTTAATCTAATAACGATATTTATTGATTCAATTGTGAAAATTAGCTTGCGTACGATGCAAGACTTGACTTATTTATGCACAGTAGAGTTGGCCTAAAACCATAAGTGACAATCTTTTGATTTATAAATGTGATTATAATTATTATTATGAAATAGAGGAGCAAGTTATATAATTTCTGTCTTTAACAATTATTATGAAACAAGTATGAATCGAAAGACTCTAATTAGTCTTTAACTTTACAGAACATTTTCAAATATTTCTATGAGATTATGAGTATTTCTAAAAGGCCATCAACTCAACTAACAAGTTGGTATATTTATATTTTAATTATTTACTATCAATTATTTTTTTTTCTTTTAACAATTTTCAAATATTTCTATGACATTATGAGTATTTCTAAAAGGTCATCAACTCAACTAACAAGTTGGTATATTTATATTTTAATTATTTACTATCAATTAATTTTTTTTCTTTTAACAATTACTATCAGTTTAATTTTTAAGTTTATTCATTTACTATCAAAATAGTCTCTGATATATTCTTTAAAGGACTAATATAGATAAAAGTTTATAAAGTCATAACATATTTATAAAATCAAGGAACTGTTTGAGAGCTCATTACAAAATCATAAATTAATTTGAATTTTTTTAGGAGAATAAATTAATTTGGTTGATTATTAGAAAAAGAAAGTAACATAATGGAAAAAAATTGGCTAATTTGAACTTTTTCAACTTAAGGTCTTCATGAGGTTTAAAGTCTCGGGCCCACGTTATCTGGCCAAACACTCCGCAGCATACCAACCATAAACATTTGCTTCAGCTTTTGACTATTCAGATAGAAAATTGATACTTTATCGTTAAAATTGTTAAAGGAAAAAATAAGGATTCACTAATTGAATGCACCAATTAGTTTGGTAAGTGTTTTGAACAAATCCCAGACTCAGTCGTGATGGTGGATCGGTGAAAGAAATGCAATGTCCTTTTTAGTGTTCGGCTGGAATTATGCTGAAAGTGAAATTTAATGATGGGGTGTACCTAAATCAACTTCATTCACCACTGCTGCATGAGTTGCAAGTAGTATGGTATCGGGCGGGGCAGTTAGCAGCTTTTGCCCCAATCACAACCATCGGCATCACAACCGCCAGATCTAAATATTTCGTCACAGCTCATTTCAGTATCCAGGTGACAGATTTATAGTAACTAGTGCCACTTCTTTCCATTCAACAACTAAACAACCAATTCAGGCATACATAGTGTTTTGGTTCGGTACATTCCATAGAAACACACCCTCTTTTAATTCTATCATTCTATTTATTTATTTCATTTTCACTCATTTTTTCTTCTAATTTTATTTGGTTTCCATACACTGCATAGTATCTTCAGCCAACACAAAATCAAATGGTTTCACAGTACACCATTATAATAATATACTCGAAGCAAATTCCAATCAAAATTTCAAAATGGCTTCTCTCCTAAAGTTAGTAGTACAATTAGAGTCTACAGCCAAAGACTAAAATGTAAATATAGTAAACAGAACAAAATTACAATCTCTTCCTTACTCTCTTTAAGATTTAAAAAAATTCGACCTGGATATAATCTAGATACTTGACAAAATGCTTCAGATGATTAAGTCCTCAGCGAACTACCAAACCTTGGCCTGCCTGGGACCCATCTTCCGATACTTTGTTGGCCTGAATGGTACTGATCACATTTGAAATATTTCCCTACAAATAGAACAAAAATAAACAAATAATATAATAAGTAATTCAGTTGAAACAATATAATTTCAATCTGACTGAACACAAGATCAAAATGTCATCATCTAGAACATGTCCTCTAATAATGTTGTGAAAAATACTACAAAAGAGAAAACAACCGAAAATGTACACTTCGAATCAGCAGTATAAAGTGTATACAACAGGCATAAAAATCGCATTCAGGAATGGTTTCAGAACTAAGTAATTAGCTCCCAAATATATCCAAGTTTATATGGGGTAAAATTTATTTTTCCAAAATACCTGTATTTTAGGGATTGCATAACTAAACATTTCTATGCATAAAACAATATCAAATTTATAATTCTAGAAATTATAGGTGAGAAATTATTTACCCTCCAGGTCACTAGCTTTGTTCTCAGTGTTTGCCATTGATGCTGACCAAACACCCGATCAGTGTGGTGACTGCATGTATCAACACTTGCATTAAATTGTGTATATATTTTAAAACTAGAATGAAATTTACGACGGAAAAAAAATAGCTACAACCATCAGGTGCATGTCTACATGCCCTATAACTAAAAGAAAGGCTAGAAATTGAGATAGAACATACCTAACAAGGACAACTTGATTCATTTGGTCCATCTTACAATCAATTAACTTTGCAGTTATTGCTTTAAACACCCATAGTTCAACTTCATCATCATTGATCTGAATGGGAGTTGCAACGTTTGAATTATGCTAGGAAATATGCAAATACAAAACATACAAAGTAAATTGAAATTTACCTGAAGTGTGTCCCTAATAAGTTCATAAGGAATTTGGCCAGATCCATCAGAGCTGAGATCAACCAATGACATCAATCTCATTTTTGCAATGCATTCTTCATGCACAAGACCTAAACAACATTATTTCATCCAAACATTTAGGTAGAAACACAGTGGAAGAGAGCTCTGCAAACATAACTAATGATAACCAATTGTGCATGAACAATATTTACCATAGTCTTTCAATAAGGTGGCATTTGCAGTGTGATAGTCTAAGTATGCATCAAGCCTCTGAGTAAGAAAAATCTTGAGAAGCTGATATAACAGAGCATATTTGGCATCATTCTCCAGTTGCTCAACAGCAGGCATGTCCAGTAAATCACACTACAACATGAAAATCATAATACAATTTTATGAATGCTCTAGAGAATATTCAACACTGCAAGACAAAAATTACATACAATAGCAGACTTTCGCCATCTAAGCAAGGCAGTCAAACTCAAGAAGTTGCTCAGAATCTGACTAAAATACTAATATTAAATATTGTTAATTAAAATAAATACGTTATTTAGATATTTGATTTATAACAAATGTTTTCCCATTTGCCTCTTGTGAAGCTTAAGATAAACACAAATGCAAATTTATAATGTCGCAATTATTATGGTTTCTCAATATTTGCTTCCTGGGTCATACATAAGGCAGCAAGGTATGCAACGCACGACTATGATTACTAGTGAGATCATAGCTTCATGGCACACAACGCACCACTCCAAGTAGAGTCACAGAGAAAGTGGTTGGAGTCCCAGAGACTGAGAAATCAGAAAGAGAAGATGCTGCAATGGAGAGAACTGGAAAAAATGAATTGCAAAGGAGAGACGTGGCAGGGAGTAGGGACTATCTGTGAGAGTTGTAGTCATTAAAAATGATTTTGCAACTTGGGTGTTGCAAGCCAAAAAAAGAGGGAATTCTCAGATTTTACAAATTTTCAGTGATTCCACTGATTCAGTGCAGCAAATAATTTTTGCTAGTGACAGATTTGGAATCTCTCGGCAAAAGAATCATAAAAATGGCAACTCCAAAGTATATAAAACACAAGTTTGACTGAATTGCCTATAAGAAAACTAAAATATTATAAGACGATAGACGGTCCAAAAGGCAAACAGAAGTTCTAAACTTAGTTGCAGATAACAATATGAAAGCGGCCTTATCACCTTTTGAGAAGATATTACATTTTCCAGCTGTGACTAATAAATAACTATGATTGAATGCAGGAGATGGAAACAATAACTCCATGCAATAGTTTAAACCTCATTATTACACCAGTTACCTGAAATACGTCAGGTGCCTTGACAAAATCGACAATTGCACGTACAGCTTCCTCCTTGGCTTCAGTCAAAACATGTGCCTCTTCTCCAGAAAAAGTAGCCAGATAATTGGTGAGGAACTTGAAAGAATCCTTTGACATGCTGAGATAAAAATGTAACAGTAATTAATATTTTTTTACACCTGAAAAACGGAGATTGTGGATATATGACTACTGACCCAATGGGTAGTGAGACTGATAAAAGAAATGTATATTATATTCCTATTCCTACTCCAAAGAGAAGTAAAAACAAAATATTCTAAATTAACGATACAAGGAATGAACTATGTGCTATACCTTTTGTTTTCCTTCAAAACATTAGAGATAGTGAGAAACAGCTCTCTCTGTTCTGGTGTCCCAATTTTCCACTCTTTCAAGAAGCTATCGATCTTTTTGAATGAAGGTATAATGTATTCTGTGACTTTTCCATCAACAGCTAAGTTCAATGCCTTCATGTAGACATAAAACTGGCAGTATGGAGTCTCCAAAAGATTATACAAATTGATCAAACTGCAAAGAAAAAGATTTATTAATAATAATAAAATAAGTGGTCATGGTGGCGAGCATATTCAAAATTTCAAAACCAAGTAGGATGTAATATTACATCTTCAATCGCACCGCAGGCTTTTCATTTGGCTGCTGAACTAATTTTGCAGTAATAACTTTCACAATCTCCATCACTTCATCTGGATTCTCAGTCTTCGTAACAAGATTGCAGATAATAGTGAAGATGGACTCTACATCTGGTATAAGAAATAACAGATCTTGTTAACACAGTCGCATTCTGCCCAAAAATCTATCACTCATATTTTCATGCCAAGCAATAATCTGTGAAACATCAAATTGGATTCCAAACTAGAAAGTGAAAAACGCAAAACAGAATAAAAGCCACAGATACAACATCATCAAGCAGCAAAACGACCGAGGAAATAGCACACATCATGTTATCATAAATGCTAAATTCAACCAAACTAGAACTGGAAAAAAAATTCTGGCTAAAATCAGATGATCATAAGACATATTTACACCAATTTACCGTGGCAAAGTAGTACCTCATGATTCAACTCAGAGTATATGTATCAAGCAAAAAAGAGCGTCCTACCTTTTTCAGAAACCTTTGAGAAAATCAATTCAGCGGAAGTAATCATCAAAGATGCCAGCTCCAACCACTTTCCCATAGCAATGAATTCTTCAGCCTCCAAGCAAAGTCTGCTAACTTGAGGTTCAGCAACCTAACAAACCAAGGTAATACTAATAAATTCACAAATCACATAGCAATAAATCAAAGCAATAACATAATCAGCCGCTCACAAATACCATCAATTCATGATAAATGATTCTACATAGGATACATACAAAAAAACAACTCTAACATTTGCTTTGTTTCCTTTTAAATTTTCCCATGCCCTCTCTAGCACCAACGAACTTTTCCCCTACGACAAAGGAATGGTTAGTGGAACTTTTATTATTATTAAATGGGTAGTTGTTCTTTTAATGTATAGTGGATTACACGTGTTCTTTTAATGCATAGTGAGTCTTCTAATGCATCGTCGTTTCAAGGAACAGGGCCACAGACCCAACCCGCAAACAAAAACTACCCGACACGATCAGAAACAGCGACAAACAAGCGTTGGATCGCAGCAAAACCATTGTTTCAGCGAGCAAGGAGATCGCGGCCGCTTTAGACTGATTTTCCACCAATCCACTCTGCCAGTTAGCGGCC
>WNNG01000180.1:0-91941 GCA_018208015.1 Medicago ruthenica
TCAAGACGTGCCTCAGTTGTTCACGTCAGAGTGACACTGAGGGTACACGTATCAGGTTAGGAATAATTATCAGGATTAATACTTAATTATCAGGATAAACTTTGTGTCTTCTGTGTTCTCGCAGTTAGAGAGCACAAGGGGTTCCAGTTATAATTGGAACGGGCAGGAACCTTCCGCGAGGATAACCACACATGAGTTTTTAGTGTGTCTTCTGTGTTCTCGCTAGTTAGAGCACAGGGGGTTCCGGATACAGCTGGAACGGGCAGAAACTTTCCGTGAGGATAACCACACACAGAGGCAAGAGGAGTCCGGTGATTAGCCTCAGATAGGAATTTTCACCAGTTATCAGGGGAATGTACTCCGGGGTTACTCCACTCGGGGGCATTCCGTAAAATCAACTCAGATAATAATGTTTGATACACGCTAACATCTAACAGTTAATTATCAGGAAAACATTTTAAATGTTATTAAGCAGGGATTAATATCAGGCAGATGTTAGTTATCAGGTAGCAGTTATCAGGCGGTGATCCTAGGTTTTCCCCTCGATCACCGGGTTATCAGTTAGTAGTCTAGCTTTGATGACTACACAGTTTATCAGGAATAGGCAGGAATAACCCCATATGGGTAGAGTTAAGGCTTGACGATCGTAGTTTTTCCCTGAGATTGCCAACAGTAGTGAATGGCGACCCTAGGTTCCCCGTGGTTGCCAACAGTAGGTTGGGTGAAGCTCACTGAGACGTTATGTCTCATCCTATTCCTTCGGCCTTATTCTATGTTCTGGTTGTTTCTAATGAATTGTTTGTGAATGTTTGTTGATTGAAAAAATATTAAGATGTGTTAACTGTGATGTGCGTCTGCTAGCAAAAACAGTAGAAAAGGTGATTGTAATTCAAAAGAAGTAGAAAAGGTTGTGTCAAATAATATGCAGAATGGTTTTCTTGAGCATGTCGTCGTAGAATTAGAATGTAAGATGAAAGTAGCTTGCAAATACCTTGGTTCTTAATATTTTATGAGGCTGAATAAGGATTGGTCGATGATGACCCAAAAATAAGGGAGTTCTACTATGAATAAGTGTACTTCCAGTCTTGTAGGAAGTAGATGGGATGAATTGGCATCAGTTAAGAGAACTATTATGGTGTTATGAAACTAGGTATTCTGTCAAACATTGTTAAAAGTCATTGTAGAATATGAAATACTACAACGGTGACTGTTTATTGCTGTCTAATGCGTTTTGGTGATTTTAGAATTATCCCATTATCTATTAGTGTGTTGTTTCATTTCATTACTAACATCATAAAGTACAAAGTCATAAATTCAAGGTCCGTGAAATTACAAAAATAAAAAATACAATTATTGAGTGCCAACATAATAACTAAATAGAAACTATGGACTATATTCTAACAAAATGTATATTGCATACATATTTTTACTAGTGTAATAACTCATTCTTCCCTGCATAGTGTATGTGTACTCTCGTGGGTCTCGTACTCAAAGATTCTAGTTTCACACTTTAGGATATCTACATTTGTTGTTAATGCACTTATATGTTTGACCTCTGGTACCTAGTGGACATTCAACATCGGTTTGTAATAAAAAAACATAATAAAAACTATTACTAAATTATATAAAATATTGTTTAAGAACTATAAACTAAATAAGGAAAATTGAAAAAGGATGAAAAAAGTATAATACTTCCACGATTCCCAGCAACAAGGAAAATGGAAAGAAATACACAAACTTTAGAGTTTTAGCCAAAATGTTCTCTCTATCCATGTAACAAATGTAATATGATTTGATCACTTTATAATTCATAAAGCACATGATGTGGAAAAAAAAATTACCTCTTAAAGAGTTGTGAAATACCTTCCTAAAAATCAAATCATTATTAAGTGTCTCTTAAATATATCATTGCATTGTTTTTATCCAATTAGCACACTTACTAAAGAGGTAACATAAAAAACATGTTAATCATTATTTTTTTAGTTAACTTTTCAACCTTTGATGATAGAAAGGGGAAATTTTAAAAATAATAGAGCACAATCGGCACGAGAACATAGTTATGCACAAGTTGAAAGTATTTTTAGGATTTTTTATATATAAAACCATTTGTTCATAGGAATGAGTATAAAATTTTGTAGCTGCATTATTTCATAAACACTCTCATTCACATAAAAACTTTGATTCACATTGATATACAAAATGTATTTGGATTTTTTTACAAAATAGTTGGTTTTACATTGACAGATATGCGATTAAGGTTGGGTGAGTAATAACCGGCAAAATAGTTGGTTATCACGTTGCACTTATCCCCCATAATTAACTATAAATTGAGTGAATGCACGACCTAAAACATCTAATCAGTGCCTATTTAGGATTTTATAGTTTTAATTACTTTTTTAGTGTTATTTAATCATTTTGAAATAGTAATACTTGTTATAGATGTTTGATGGAACTGGGTGAATAGCACCGGAGATCTGGGAAGTTGCAGCCTGGATTAGCATGCTTTGCTGAGGATATGGAGAAATGTAGCGCCCTGGGTGGCCAGCCGGGTAGTACAATAGTACGAACTCATGGGACTCCTTCTTATCATTGCTTAATGGTTAAGATATGTGATCTGGTGCCAATGATTAGTTGTACGAGGAATAAAAGGAATATGTCTGGAGTAGGTAGGATAGGATAAGGATAGCTCATAGGGGAAATGACCAACGGGCATAACTTGTAGTGGTTGGTCTTGTACTATAAAAGAACAACCACATGTTAGTGCCAATGGTCTGAAAATTTGCAAAGTGAATTGAAAGGTCAAGTTCCAGCTAGGGTTAGTAGCACTAGATTTCTCCATAGATGAGCATGAGTGCTAGTTCTTAGCGATTTAGAGTTCGGATTACTTAGTGATGCTTCAAGCTCACATTTCTCATTCAAGGATTGTAATCTTGTACTAGCTCTATTTTATCTATCAATTTAGCTTTTCATCATGTTTTCATTTACGGGGGGTTTCTATTTTGGAACAGAGCAAGAGTTTAAGAGTTAACCTATTTTTGATTGCAAAATGTTAGTGGCGGTTAGGATGTAGGGATTTCAAGAGGTGCACCATATTTCACTAGAACGTACCATACCTTTCGCTAGACCGCGTTTCTCTATTTTGTAAATTAAAAATAAGTCATACTTAATTATTTAATTACTAATAAGTTCAACTTATTATTTTATAAATAAGTCTTACTTATTTATTTATTTCTCTCATCTATATGTTTGTGTCCATGTAGGTTCTCGTAACGTTGGTAATAATATTAAATCACATATTTAATACTATAAACAGTGAGCGGTATCTAACAACACACTACTGGTACCCAAGTCACGAGAATGTCATGTGATCTAACAAACATTTACATGATTAAAGGTTATGTGTATAATTACCCATTTGCCCTCATGTATATATCGAACACAAGGCATAATATGTCACTCTTGTCTAGTTCAATATGAAACACTCAAGATAAAAGGAATTATAGTAGAAGAGTGGATTGAATATTTGGCTCAAATTCTCAACAGTTTTGTGATGACAAGTCATATTGCGTTATTCTTAGCATGTTTTTCAGTCGTTTTTAGTAGGTTTTTCATCCATAATAGAGGAGTATTAGAACAATTGCCTATGATTTCGAGACATTAGTAATGTTTACTATATTTGAATCATGTAATTTTACTTTTCCCAAAACATAACAATTCTAGGGTGATTTGATGTAATTCATGAAGAAATCATCCAAATTGGCAAAGCAAGGCATCTAAAGACTGTGAAGACTTTAGGAAGATAATGAATGAAGATTCAAGAGGCCTCAAAAGACATTACAAAGGGAGGAATTATGTTCCCAAGTTCCAAGGCATCTTATATGGAAGCATATACCCAAAAAGACAAAGAAACATACATTTACGCACAAAAAAAATATACTAGGGCACCCGAAGCATGAACCACGTTTCGGAAGCATGGCCATGCGCCCCAAGTGTGGGCTAGGCGCCCCAAGTGTGAAAAAAATAACACTTGGACCCCTCAAGTGTGAGCCAGGCACCCCAAGTGTGGCAAAAATACACTTTGGTGCTCAGCCATGGGCCCCAAGTGTGGTAAATGCGGCCAAGAACTGTTACACCCAAAATTTTTATTTATTTATTTAATTGAATAAAATTAAATAAGAAGCGTCTTAACTATTATTATGGTGATGAGGTATTTTACTTAAAGTAATAGGCCATTGTTAGGAAGTATAGAGTTTTAGTGGCTACTAGTATTTTATGTGAATTGAAATAATCGGAAGAGGGGTAAAATAATAAATATTAGAAGTGGGAGGTGTGAAACAGAAATAATAAAATAAGTGGTGGAGAAAGGAGTAAATTGTGATAAGTGAAGGGGAGGAAAAATAATAATAATAATAATAATAATAGGTAACCTAATTCCTTATTATAAAAGGAGAATAGAAAGTCAGAACAAAAAAGAAAAGAAAAAAGAACAGAACATGAAAAACCTAGGAGAAAGGTAAAAGGATGAGAGGAAGAGAGAAGTGTTTTCAAACCCTCATCTTGTTCTGTCTATTGATTCCAAATTTTAGGGATGTTATGAATTTTATGATGTTATGTTATTATCATAGAAAATTTGTGGCGTGAATTGGTGATGATTGGTGTTGAGGAGAGGTGTTGATGAGTATAGGTTGTAAGAGGAACATTGAAGTTAATTAGGTGTTTTTGATCAGTGAATTAAACATATAAGAAATTGTTGTAAATAGGTGAATTGTGTAAAAATTGATGTTTAAATGTTAGAGTAACATTATGGTGATGTTTAAGGACGAATTGGGTGAGTTTGGGGTCGAAAACGGAGATCAAGAAGGCTCCCAAGAGTGAAATCCCAGAAAATTTGTGATTTCTGCAACCTGTGAGGCACGCACGGTCATGCTCCTGGGTGGCATGGACCGTGCTGACTTCTCTTCCTAAATCCCTTTTTTCCATCCTGGGCACAAGCACGATCGTTCTCTGGGGCCGCACGGTCGTCCCCCCTTGACAGCATTGGGGAACTTTTTTTTGTTGTAATTGGGTCCCAAAAGTGAAAACTAAGGTCCCAAAGTAATGTACTTAGGTGAGGGAAGTGTGTTTAGGTGTTTTACAAGTGAGCCTCTTAAAGTAATGGTGAGTCTAAGGTTAATATTAAATAGAGGAGTATAAGACTAAATAAATAAGTTATTGTGTTGTTATTAAGATAATTGATATGTTAAAGGTGATGGTAAATGGTGAGATGAATCATTAAGTTATAGTTAAATTATTGTTGTGATAATTGTCGGTGTAAATGGTGTTGTTATTGGTGAGATGAATATTGATTAATCGTATTGATATTGTTGAGATGAATATTGTTTATGGTGTTGATATTGTGAGATGAATATTGTTTATTTTGTTGATAATGGTGAGATAAATATTGTGAAATGGTGATGATATTGGTGAGATGAATATTTGTTTTTGGTGTTGATATTGGTGATGATTTATTATATATCTTGAATTGGTGAGTTTTCCCTCATGCATCGTATAGGAATATTGGTGAGATTGGTGAGTTTATGCTAATTAACATAACTCTTACATACATAATTGGTGAGTAGAATTGGTACTACATGCATATAGATGATAGGAATGAAGTGCATTTTGCGTATAAATGTTGATGTTTGAAAATGGTGAGTGTTGTGAATGATATGTGAGTGTTGATTTCTGAAAGTGGTGAGTGTGGAAAATTATGTATATAAATGGCGTTGACTAAAATCCTTCTAATATTCAATGTGGATTATATGCACTAAACATAATTTTATTGAAAATATTCTAACCCCTATTTTGTTGTTGTGTGTTTGTGGTGTCTGTACTCGTGGGGGTACAAATACTCAGGTTGAGGAGCTCTAGCTACGGGGTAATTGGAATGTGGCGCTGGAAGTTTTCTTCCGTTTTATTTATTTATGAAAAACTATGTAGGCGATTACATTGCTCTGATTCTATAACACTAGGGTTGGGGTGTTCATCGTTTTCTAAGTTTCTTGGAGTTGATTTTGAAACTATGAATTATTTTGCTATGGTGTTGAGACCTTGATTGGTTTTTAATTGAAGTTGATGAACTATTTTGTTGTTTTAATTATGATTTCTATGTTATGAAATGGTGAAAGGTTGAACATGTGTAGAACCTGCTAAATTAAATATACTCTTTATTTAATAAATAAAAGTCGGGATCTTGGGGTGTTACAAGAACTGCTTTTTGCTCCTTTCAAGTGGAAAAATCCCGGTTTTTAAGCTCAACTTCAAGTGGAAAATCTCCTATAAATACCACTCCTTTCATTCATAATTTCTCATTCAAAACGAAGCAGTTCAAGAGGAAGGCAAACACTAGGAGCTTCAAGGGAGGAGTGTAACACCCATACTAAATTTGTCTAGAATATTTAGCATGTGTATTAATCTGATACTTGATACATTAAAATTTTCAATAATAAATAATACAATACAAATGAATGAATAAAAACATGCTCGTTTATACAACCAATCAAGTACCATAAAATACAATTATACAATTGTCTGACAACCTCCTGAGCTGGTACAACCCGAGCATCTACACTCCATTCAGTGTCTCCTTGAAGAACTTCATCACGAACCTCTTGCTTACCTGAAAACCTGCACCAGAAGGATTGGGATGAGACATAATGTCTCAGTGAGCTCCACCCAACCTACTGTTGGCAACCTCTGGGAAACCTAGGGTCGCCATGCACTAACTCTTGGCAATCTTAGGGATACCTATGATCGCTGTCATTCTCTACATATTTCGCGATCAAGGGAAAAACTAGGATCGCTATATGCCTTTATCTTATGCTGAACATATTCATAATTTCATAACTAGTGATCGGGGAATATCCTGTGATCACTTTCTGATATCTAATGACTACTTTGTCATTCCTCTTTGTATAATATATACATATTCATCTCTTTATAACATAAAGTTAGAAGTTAGGGTGTAACATACAATAATTAACTTGGTTCATTTCACGGAGTGCATCCGGGTGGAGTAACCCGAAGTACATCTCCCATCTACCGGTGAAATTCCTATATGAGGCTAACACTGGACTCCTCTTATCGTCGTGCAGGACTTACATAGAAACAATGCATGTCCACTACTAACGGGGAACCTCGACTCCACTACTAACGGGGAGCCTGAGAATCACGACTTAACTTATCTTTTGCCGTGTAGGACTTACATCCGAAGAACGCCTAACCACTACTAACGGGGTACCTTAACTCCAATACTAGCGGGGAGTCATAGAGTCATGACTTAACATTTTAATTAAACTCTTGTGTGCGGCTATCCTCGCGGATGGTAACTTCACCGTTCCAGCTCGCTGGAACCCCCTGTGTTCTGACTAGCGAGAAAACAGGAGACACATTTAATCTTTAGTTAACTTGTTCTTATAATTCTTATATATATATATATATATATATATATATATATATATAACTTGAAATCTTACGTGTGGACAACCCTTTCGGAGAAATCCCATCCGGCATAATCCGGAGTCTGATGAATACGTATAATCTTTAACCTGATACTTATCTTAAGTTATTCATATGTATATCTGATACATCATTCTAAACTTATGCATATCTAATGCATTTCTCAAGTACTTAAACATGAGATTCTTAACCTATAATAAGGTTTAAGCTTATCGTTCTCATAAGCCTCTTACTTAATTGTTGGGAACTAAGCCCCTTAGATTACTTGAAGCCTATAGGTAATCTCTACCCATTTTCGTAATTGACATTGATTCTTATTGAGATTAAACCTCAATGATGTTTGAAATATCGATCCCCACTCTCATGTTAATACAAGATAAGTCTATGACCTTTTCTTCCATTACTAAATGTACAAAGACGTTCTGGCGCTGTGAGGATGGTTTTCTGGCCTTAAAACACATTTCAAAAATGGGGTGACAATCTGATTTTGTCGTGGCACGACATGCTTCTCTCGTGGAACGATGGTGCCCAGATCTTCATGATCATGGCACGATGGGTGCCATCGTGGCACGATAAAACCAGAGTTTAAACAAAATCTCACAACCAGCAAGTCTATATACATCAATTGATAGGGTTTTTAACTAGAAATATCATAGCATATCAAGTATTAACAAAGGGAAACTAACAAACAAGAAATTGAACCTATTCATTCAAGTTTTCCTCACCTCTCAAAATTCCCTAATAAGGGTATAATCATAGGGAGCTCACCTCAATTGCTTGCTTTGATTCCTTGCCAAGCTTCCACTCCAAAACCCTAGCTTGATTCCTCTTTTTTCCTCTTGATTCTTGGCAAGCTTACTCAAACCCTAGATCCATTCCCTTCTTTTCTTCCTAGTTTTCCTTAGCTTTTCTTGTCTCAAAACTCCCAAAAGTGTGCTTGCTCATGTACTTGACCATATGGGAGGATGATTAAGTGAAGATGGAAGTGAGGAGGGGAGATTGGCGTGAAGGAATAGAGAGAGGGGAGAGGGTTTGCTTTCTAGAGAGAGAAAGTAAGATGAAGAATGAAGTAAATAATGGCTTTTGCCATATATAAAAGCTCATAAGCGGTAATTACCGAATTGCCCTTCCTTAAAATATCTCCGATACGACGTCTCGTCGCTGATAATTATTCGAGTCATGAGCGGGATGTTACAAGGAGTTTCTCTCCTCACTCCAAGTCTCTAGGGTATGTTTTATTTCTTTTGTAATTCTTTATTTACTATGAGTAGCTAAATCTTTTTAGGATAGGGTTATAAGATGAACCTTTATTCTGTTTTTTTGGATATTTTATTTAATTTAAAGTCTTTATTTCGTTATTTTTTGAATCCTATTTAATTTTACTGTCGTGTGTAAGATTTTTCTCCTCTGAAGCTACCCTGGGATAACGGTACTTAGGAAGGTGACATACCTAATATTGGTGCATACCTTCCCTAATCAGAAGTAACTACGATAACGAGTACGGTAATTAGTGAAACACGATGACTTTATGACTTAAATCAGCCCAGTAAATTTATTCTTCTTTAATTCTTGGTAAGGTAGACTGAAGGTGAGAAAAACACACAAGAAGGGGGGTTGAATTGTGTGGGCTTAAAATCTTTTCTTTCTCAAAACTTATGATAAGTTCATAATCAGATTCTGAACCTTTTTCAGAGAGTTTATGCAGCGGATATAAAAGTAAAGAGAGAAGGAAAGAGAGACACACAATGTTTTTATACTAGTTCCTTCCACAAACCGGAAGTAGTCTAGTCCCTCTGTCACTTACAGGAGATTTAACTATAATCAAACTGATTACAATTGCTCAAAGCACAAAGCTAAGAGACTTCAATGCTCAAACACCTAGTAAGAGACTTCTAATGCTCAAGACACACAGTCAAGAGACTTCCAATGCTCAAGACACAAAGTCAAGAGACTTCCCAGCTCAAAGCACAAAGCTAAGAGACTTCTAATTTCTCAGAACACAAAGTAATGAGACTTCAGGATGCTCAGCACGCAGACTGAGACTTTGTTTCAAACTGGTTTACAAAGAAAGAAGTTTGAGTTGAACACTTGATCAAATATCATAGGTGTTCACTTAATACAACACAATTAAGACTCTAACACTTAAGAAATTCTAAGATAAACAATTGTAAGAATTCTTAAGTTATTTTGTGATAGAAAAAGTAAAACAGAGTGTTTGCAGTTCTGGTGTTGCAGGTTGTTTTTCTGTACAGAGTCTTGGCAATCTTCTTCAAACCTTCACCCTTTTATAGAAAATAAAAGAGATGTTGAGATTGCCCAGATTTTCAGCAAAGAGCCGTTGCAAAGCTAGAGGCTAGGTCAGCTGAGTTTGTGTGCGAAACTGAGCAGAAAACAGAGCACACAAAGTTTGAATTCATTCCTTAAAAGCTGGGGAATGTTTTGGCCAAGGAGACAACTGAACTGTTCTGACATGCAGGCATTTAATGCTGACAGGACAGTTGCTTTTCGAGACTTCAGAAGCTTCTTCAGGAACAGTACTTCAGAAGCAGGCTTCAGACTCACCCTTCAGAAGCACTGTTCATCAGACGCACTTCTTCAGACGTTGACTTTTGTTGACCTTCAGACTCAGCCTTCAGACGGTGACTTATGTTGACCTTCAAACTCAGCCTTCAGACGTTGACCAACGTTGACCTTCAGACTCAGCCTTCAGAAGCACCCTTCAGACGCAGTCTTCAGACTCTGCCTTCAGAAGCACCCTTCAGACGCAGTCTTCAGACTCAGTCTTCAGAAGCTGCTTCAGACCCAGTTTTGCTTCAAACTTGCAACAAAGGCTTCAATGCTTTCTTTCTTGCTCTTAGCTTGTTCTTCCAAAACCAATATTAATTACCAATAATTAAGAACATGGTTCTGCACACTTAGAACAAAGCATTAGCAATACCAATTTTCTTTTTAACAGTTTGTTATCATCAAAACCCAAAAGAGAGTTGTTCATACACATTTTGTTCCAACATAGACGAGATAGGGTTGCCCGTTTGTAGAACTACCGAGAAGGAGAGTGTGCTGATGTCCTTTGAAGATTCAATAAAAGAGGGTACCTTTAGAACACTGAGAATTTAGGAACCATAATATTCGTTATTGTTTCAAATACCCATGAGAAAGTAAGAACCTACACGTACCTCTATGCGCGTAGGTATATCTCTATACAGGAATGACAACCCTAAACATTGAAACACGTAGAAACTCCGGTGGAGGGTTACAACTGACAGCTGGAGGGCGATGAACCCAAACCTCTAAGAGAGTAAGACACCACATGTATGTACCCGTGTGATCAGCAGGTGCAACTTGACAGCTGGTAGGTAGTAAGACCCCACAAACTCATCACTTAGATAGAAAATAGTAAAAACTAAATAAGGCTTGACTGTTAAATAAGTCCAACAAATGAATAGAGAGGATAGAATCGTAACCGCCGCTAACATTATGCAATCAAAAACCAGGTTAACTCCCAAACTTGTGCTCTACTGCAAACAGACTAAATTGCAACCCTTGTTACCCCTTATATCTTTTATTTATTTATTTTTATTTAATTTCTTGTTCCGAAGTAAGTAACATGAATTGCCAAGTTGGAACAATAATCCTCGTGGATACGATACTCTACTAGCACTTTATTATGCTAGTAGAGTATTATGCTATACTGAAAAGAGATTGTGATTATGATGAGTACCTTCCATAGCAAATCCCAAAAGTTATCGTGGTCTAGAACTTTAGGGGTAATCTAGTTTTTGTTGTAAATGTTCTGAAATAACTTTCTGAGACTAAAACAATTTAAGCATAAATGGAAACTTTATATATGTAATGCAAAGAAATAAAATTATAAATAACGACAAGGATTAGCAACAATAAAAGAAAAAAATTGTTTCATGCAGGAAACCTTATCTTAGCTTATTGGAAAGGAAAATTGCAGAAATTAAAATTATGGGTTACCTACCATTCAGCGCTTGTTTTCGGTCATTAGCTTGATGCAATGGGTTGCCTCCCATTCAACGCGTGTTTTACGTCTCGAGACTGATGGATATGTCTATGTTGTGCTTGGGAGCCCCTGTCCTTCAGGCTCCTTGTCTTCAAACCACTCAACATGATCATAGTCTTCAGCTGTCATGTTTTCCCTTGCTCCTTCTTCGGTGATCTTTCTTTTTGCTTATGCATCTACCGCTCCTTTGAGGAAAAGCCACTATGGAGATTGATTAATCTGTTCATAGTAGTATTCCATCTCTGGATACGTAACCTTGAAGGATCTATATTCGTCTTGGGTTCAAACAATAGTTTCCCCTTGTTCTTCATCCAAGTCAGATTAGCAGCTACAAAAAATGTTCTTCCCAAAATTAGAGGGTACTCGATTTTTTTTTCCTTGTTTTTGCTACCACAATGTCCATGAGGAAGTCAAATCCTCCTATGTTGATGGGTAACTCATAAATTATTCATGCTGCTTTTTCTTTTTGGCCATTAGCATATCCTACCTTCTAGCCAAAGGGATACATATGGATGTTTCCTAGATTTTATGCAGCTTTTAAACTCATAAAGTTTGCATCTGCACCTGAATCACATAAGGCTTCTCTAATGTATTGTCCCTCAAGCACCATCGAAAGAGTAAAGCATCCTAGACCATCTGTCTTTACTGCTATTGGTACTTTGAATGTGGTTCATCAATCTTTGGTTATAGCTATGAAGTCTTCTTCAGATGGAGCAGTTGTTGTCTTCAGAAGTTCTTGGAGAAATTTGATGCAGCACGGATTTTGCTTCACCATTCTCCTCCTGGTTTTTCCGTTGGTTGCGCTTCTTCCTTCTGAGATGTCTTCAGCTATTTCCAATACCTTAATCTGCCCATTTTTCCCCACTGGTTTCGACTTTTTCAACTCTTGCTGCTTAAGAAAGACCTCCCGGTTGAACTCAAAGTATCTCGGCTCTTTTTCCAACCTTTCCATAAAGGATGTAGTCACCCTCAACTTGCTTGAATAGCTCAATTAAGAGTTCTCATTTCTGTTCTTCACTTCTTCCCTCGATTGTCGTTACTTGTGTGTCATTGGTTGTTTCCATTGTTACCTATTTCACACAATAATAGCAAGCTCTAGAAAAATTCCTAGCGATAATTTAGAAAAGGCTGCGCTTAATTAAAAAGAAGTTGTTGATTAACTACGATTCCAATGTGATTACTAGACTTGATTGACTCTTATATCCTAATTATATTACTTCTATTACTACTACTTAATGCAATGATGACTCTACAAATATGTTGTCTCATGCACAACTCTCCTCTGACCAAACTGGCACTTCGAGCCTTTCAAAGTCACTGAACTGCACAATTAGTTTACCATACTAACGACGACTCCAACCACTCCCGGCTTAACGCGGTAGAAACACATCCGTCAAATTCTCACCACGTCTTTCTTAGAATACTTTAATTCCAAGATCTCTGAATCCCGAGGTATAAAGCACTTCTCAGCTTGACTCATAAGATTCCTATAACATCCTTGTCCTGAAGTATCAACTTCTAAGTACTTCTTTGTCATACCCCAATTTTTGACCTAAAAATTTCTTTTTTTTACTCGCCTTTTTGGTTCGGAATTTTTCGTCGTCTCAGACGAAATTTCGACGAGAGGTATTTTAAAATACCTCATTTTTTTAATTTCGTCCGGGTCCGTCTTTCTGTTTTTATTATTATTTTTATTTTTATTTTTATTCTTTTAAATATTTTTATTGTTATTTTATTTAGCGCTATTATTATTTTTTTTAGTTACCTTTTTAATTTTTACAGCTGACTTTTTTGTAGGGGAGACTTTGTTAATAATTTATTTTGTTTTTAATTTGTCATTTAAGTTGCCATTCACTGACCTTTATGGACAGTGATGGCAAATTAGTGTATATAGAGTCAGTCAACAGTAGCAAGGGAGGACGGCAACAGAAAATCCCATCAGAAGCCAACTTCAGTTAAAAACAATTCAGCCAGTAGCCACACACACGACCAATCAGCCAGCAACACAAAAAAAAAAAAAGAAACAAAATCCATTCCAACATCCAAATATCCATCCACGGTCAAGCAACAGACAACACCCTCCACGCACCCAAAACTACACGCGACCCTAGCCACGAAACCACTATAAAAACCCCAATCCAGCCACAAAACGCACGGCCATAAACCCAGCCAAACCCAAAACCCAGCCATAATCAAATCCAAATCACAGTCACAAAGAATCATAAGCCACAATCTCCACACAAACAACCACTCAACCACCCCTCACCCACAACAAATTCGGCCAACTTCCCCTCAAACCATATAACCATTTCGGCCAGGCTGCAGTAGTCACCAAAACCGAACCACAACCGCGCCCCCCTCCCCCAAACACACCATCACACAGCCGCACCTTCCTCATAAAACACCACCGCAAAACCGAACCAAAAAGGGGAAAAGAGGTAGTTTTTTTTTAAAAAAAAACTTTGAATTTAGATCTAGGAATTTTCATGAGGATTCTCTAAAAAATAAGTGAATTTTTGAAAGAAGGAAGAAAAAGGATCCTTGATTGTAAAACTTTTTTTGAAAAAAGAGGTGTTTTTCATCTCCGGCGCGGTGGCGCCGCCGTCTAGGCTGGCGGCCGTCGCGCCGGATTTCCTTTTTCTGGCCGGGCAGAGTTCAGAGAAGAGAGAAGGAGAGGAAGAGAAGAAAGAGAAAAATTTTTAGAAATGAAAAAAAACCGGCCTCTAGTTTTTTATATAGACACTGAACCGGTTTGGTTCTCTCAGACCGAACCGGTCCAGTTTCTCTTCACTTCAGCCCTTTAAGCTTCTCTCTTGGCCCAATCAGTTTTCCTGCTCTTTTCCTTTCAGACCGCCTCCTGCACAATCCTTTTTACTCCCTGCACCCCCTCCTTCTTTTATTTCTTCCTTCTTTGATTTTCATTTCAATTTCTTTTTTGCATTTAGTTCTTTTAGTCTTTATTTATTGTCATGCATTTTATTGCCTTTATTTTTAGCACATCATGTATTTTATTTTTTTATTTTCCTTTTATTTCATGCATTTTCATTTTATTTTTTTACTCCTATCATATTTATCTTAATGCATTTGCAATTTTGTTTTTTTGTTTATCATTTTGTCATTTTTATTTTATTTTATTAGAATGTAATTAGGAACAATGTAAAATATAAATGAGAATATGCACTGACACCTACACTTTATTTATTCCGCTTTATGTCTTTTATTTTTTATTTATTTTGCTTTACAAAAGAAAAAATACAAAAATATTAGGTTAGTTTGTTTTCAAAAGGATTTCGTGGTGATCCAACGTCACCACGGAAATTCCTCGTTTTTTAACTTTTTGTTACGTTTTAGTCTTAGTTAGTTATTATTAAAAAACAAAAATAACTAAAAACTCAAAAAAAATCTTTTCTTAAACAAACCTTGATTTTCAATCAAGTGTCCTTTTTTCTCTTTCATTTTCTTTAAATAACCATTAATCTACTTTAATAACACTTGAATCATTTTCAAAATAAAAAAAACACAAATCAATTTCATTTTGCCACTTGGCCTTTATTTTATCTTTAAAACTTTTTTTAAAAAACCAATAAAAAATACAAAAACAAATCAATCGTCATTTTTACCCCGAACTACGAGGTTTTGATCTCTCACGGGTACGTAGACAAAGGACCTTGTCCTTCCAAATCATAAAAAATAAAAAAAAACAATCTTCTTCCCCATTACTCTAATTCTTTCTTTTTTTATATAAGCAAGTTATAGTCAAGATAAATAAATAAAATCAAGAGGTTCTCGTAGAGTACTACGAACGTTTAGGATGCTAACACCTTCCCTAAACGTAACTAACCCCCGAACCCTAAATCTTTTAAAATTGTGGTAATTTAGAACTTTTTTCCACTTTTCTTTTGAAAAATTAAAAGTTCAGTCGTGAAATAAAATTAGTGAGTCAACGCTAATCAATAGCTTGATCTCTGAAAATCACCGCGACAGAAATGGCGACTTCACTGGGGATTTTCCTAAGAGGGTTGAGCCAAACTTGAATTTATTTAATTATTTTGTGCTATAACTTGCTTAAAATAAAAATAAGGTTGTAAATATGTGCCTATGTGTTTTTTTCTTTTTACGTGAGTGGTGAGATAAGTCCTACACCCGGACTTGAGGGAAACATAAGATAGGATGCTGGTATAATCAAAGTGTCTTTTCGAGGGTATATTTCGGATGTGGCACATGTGATAACTCGCTCAATGGAGGAATCTTGGAAGTATTATTATGTCGGCATGAGTAGTCATGTCCGGCATTATTATTTTCAAGTGACCTATGAAGTTGAGGACCTTTAGTTACACTTAACTCATCTTGGCCTTTTAGGACGTAGTGCGGTGGCTAACCAAGAGTAATCTTGAATTAGTTGATACGCGATACTACACTCAAACGAGACTTTCTTACAAGTATTGTTGGACCGGGAGTCAATCTCGTAACCCGATGATATTTGAAAGGGGTTGATGACTTTGGGAACTTGGTAGAACCCGTGATACAGGTACATGTGAAACCATAGTCCTTACCGAATGGCGTGTTTACCCTTGACTCCAACATTATTGGACTTAACCTCATCATGTTTTCTCCGCTTCTTTAGCATAATCATGCATACATGCATTCATTCATAAACTTTTTTTTCCCATCAGTATCAGTGGATTTAGACAAGTTTTGTTGTAAACATTGTAGGTATGAAATTCATAAAAAGGAACACTCAGAAGCATAACTTTAAAAACCAGGATTTGACCAACTTAAGGAAGCTAGGATCTCTAGTGACTAGTCCGGAGGATTTTTCAAGCTCGTTGTGGGAGATCACTTGGCATCCTCGAGTTTGAAATATTGGGGCTTTTTCAAGATTTCTATTGATAAACTTTTGAGCATATCCCTTGGCTTTGTTCCTAAAAAGGAGATCATTTGTAATATTTTATTACTAAATGAATTTTCAAACTATGATGTTTACAATTACTTCGACAAGTCCTTCGATAACAAACCCTTCTTTTTTGCATAAGCATAATCATGCATCATACTGCATTCATAGTTTCCAAATTGAGTCTCATCCTCTGTTTCATCACAAAAAGGTACATCTGCCTAGTCCAAGAAAGTGGCCCGACGTCCTCAGCAGAAACTGACTTACACGTACAACACTAGAGCATATCAGAAAAAGAATGGAACATTTGGAACAAGAAAATCAGGAACTCCGGGGAGAAATGACATCCATGCGGGCCAAGATCGAGGAATTAACAGAGTTAGTGAAACTGCTGGCAGCTACACAGACTCAGCCACTGTCTCCTCCCCCTGGCTCTCTAGCTCAGTTGACGACTGCTACTACTCCGGCTTAGACAGCGCACACCAGTGCTCCACAATACACCATGCCCGACGGATATCCCTGGGGTATACCTCTTAGCTCCGGTGAAGGATTCATCTCTATTCTTGCTGCAACTTCTGCTCCTCAACCCGGTGTTACTTTTCCTCAGGCTACTGTGGCTTTTTCAGCTCCAGTGATTCATACCACCCCATATGACAACAAACTTATCTACCATACAGAAAGTGTAGGGTCTCAAGAGCGGATGGATGGTTTCCAAGAAAGGTTTGACGAGATGCAACGGGAAATCAAGGCCCTACGAGGGAAAGATCTGTTTGGGAAAAATGCCCACGACCTTTGTTTAGTGTCGAATGTCAAGATCCCGCCCAAGTTTAAGGTCCCTGAATTCGAGAAGTACAAGGGGAACACCTGTCCTCAAAGCCACCTGGTAATGTATGCTAGGAAGATGTCTACCCAGACAGATAATCATCAACTACTCATCCACTACTTCCAGGACAGTCTGACTGGTGCCGCCTTGAAATGGTACATGAGTTTGGACAGCACCAGGATCCAAACTTTCAATGACTTGGGAGAAGTCTTTGTTCGCCAATACAAGTACAACCTGGACATGGCCCCAGACAGAGACCAACTCCGGGCCATGGCTCAAAATGATAAGGAGACTTTCAAAGAGTATGCCCAAAGATGGAGGGAGGTTGCTGCTCAGATTAATCCACCTCTAGAGGAGAAAGAAATGACCAAGATTTTCCTAAATACTCTTGGTTCATTTTATTATGAGCGGATGATTGCAAGTGCACCCAACGATTTCACTGAAATGGTTAATATGGGAATGCGTCTGGAGGAAGGAGTCCGAGAGGGACGTTTAGTTATGGAAAATGCCTTTGCTGCCAGCAGTACAAAGAAGTTTGGGAATGGCTTCTCAGGAAAGAAAGAGCAAGAGGTGAGTATGGTGGCTTATGGACAGCCTCAGCAACAGTATCAACAGCAGCCTCGACAACAGGCTCCCCAGCGGGCTCCCCAACAGTTCGCCCAACAGAATCGAGTTCAGTGGATATCCCATTTTGATCCAATCCCTATGGTATATGCAGAGTTGCTTCCCGCTTTGCTTGAGAAAAATCTTGTCCAAACTAAGGCGCCTCCTCAGGTACCTGAAAAGTTGCCACGTGGGTATAGACCTGATCTCTCTTGTGCTTTCCATCAAGGGGCACCCGGTCACGACGTTGAGCATTTTTACGCCTTGAAGGTTGAAGTCCGAAGGTTGATCCAGGCTAATATCTTGTCCTTCAAAGATTTGAACCCTAATGTGCAAGCTAATCCACTACCGGATCGTGGGACCTCATCTGTTAATATGGTGCAAGATTGTTCAGGGGCTCACCTTGTTGAAGACAATCTTAAGGAGGTGGCAGCTAGTTTTGTGACACGTGACAGAGTTTGCCGCAATTGGGTCGCTGTTGACGTTCCCTCAATTACTCATGGAGTAATCGATGTAGAAAATATTTACGCTACAGCTAGAATACAAGAATAAGAACAATCTAATGTCGTCAAAGTAAGTTTGCACGGACTATGAAGGTATTTATAAGAATTAGTACAAGTGTTAGAGCTGAACAACTCCAGATTGGATACGATGGTCAAGCGAGTTGGATATAACGGTTCAGATAACCTCACATCCTACTATGTAAGAGTTATGCAAATCATCACAAGCATTTCAGTTAAAGGAAAAGTTGTCGAGTATATTTGACATATAGAGAGTTGGAAATCTAAGGGATTCCGGTAAGTAAGACGAACTGGAGTTTTGGGCGAGTAGAGGAAGTAGTGTGTGAGAGATTCATTCATATATGATAGTGGAAACTAAATTTCGAGGACGAAATTTCTTTAAGGGGGGTAGATTGTAATATCCCGCTTAAGACTCGAATATTTATTAATATTGGGACGATATATCAGAAATGTTTTGAGCAAAGGACAATTTGGTAATTTGACAGTTAATGGATTTAATTATATGGCAAGTGTATATATATATATATATATATATATCTCGCTTGGATGTAACAATTATCAGTGTTAGAAGCTTATTAAGCAAGCATGGCATTTTTGTAATTATAGGGAAGGAAGAGTTTATTTATATGGCAAATAAGATATTTTTCCATTTCTCATTCTTTCCATTTTTCCCTTTCTCTCTCACGCCACTTCTTCTCTCTCACGGACACTTCTTCTTCTCCACTCTAACCACCATTTTCTCACACAAACAAAAGTTATTCAACAAAGCCTTGGCATGATTAATACTTGTTACAAGCATAGAATTTGTTCCCTCTCCTTTCCTTCTCCCTGTCGAGCCATCATCCCTCCTTTCCCAATCTTCCATTTTCTACTCTATGAGATAAACAAGCTTATGTTGTGAAGGTTTTAAACTGTTAGGCATGTTTGGAATTGGCTTAAATCGAAATCTGATGTGGGTGTTGATAGAAAGCTAGGATTTTGGTTTTTGCTTGGAGTTCACAAGGTAATCAAGAATAAGTTGTTTTAAGAAATTAATTTGTGGCTTAATGCTGTTTATATAGTGCTGATACTGTTGTGAGGATGAAACTGTAAATGGGTAAGCTGTTTTAGAAGCTACAAAAGTGATTAAATCATGAATAAGTTGTTTTGGCATGTTTGATGTATACATGAGAATAGGTATAAATTATGGCACCGATTTTCCATGTTTGGACTGCTGGGTTAATGTTTTAGAGCTGGCAGGAAACTGAATAGAAGCAATAAGCTGTTTTGGCAATTGCAGAAGTGATTTAAGTGTATAAGTTGTTTTGACAGAATCACTGTTTGGCTCGTAACTGTTGCTGTGTAACCTGGAAGTGAATAATTATTGGATTTTTGGATTCTACGTTTAATTCCCTTCAGTTCGGGTATAAATTTCATGTGATTCGGATTAATAACGAGCTCAGAAAACGCATTTGAAACTTGGAAAATCCTGCTGGAACAGTCTACGGGTTTTGGCGTAGTTTCGCGGAATAAGCTGAATGACGAGTTTAAGTGGGTGGAATGACTCAAAAAATTGTATACATGTGCTTGATAGATTTGGTAAGAGTAAGGTTGAAGTTTGGATTGAAAATGGGACTTATAGAAGCCATAAGCTGCAGTTAAGCTGTTTTGGATAAGTGCTTATGGAGCTTGACAGGAGCCTTGGTTGATGATTAAGCTGATTAAAGTGTCCAGAAATGTACAGGTGAGTTCCACAGGGTTTTATAACCCGTTTGAGTAGGTTTAAGTCATTTTTACAAGTTGAGTTTAAGTTAGAAATTATGCTCTATATCCTTTGGATGCTAATTCTTTGTTAAACTAAGTTATGATCTACCATTATGTCTTGGAATTATTTCCTATAAGCTGTTTGGACGTTTGGTCAGGATTGGAATAGCCTAGGAAGCAAAATTAGGAATGCTGCTGAAGCCAAAATCGAACTACGATTTCTAGATATCGGGCTACGATTTTGTGCCCTGTTTTTCATGGAATTTACGGCAAAAATCGTGCTACGATATTTACAAATCGGACTACGATTTTGCCACTACCCAGATTCTTGTTCTTGTGGAATGGTTAGGAATTAAGGTAGGATGAGGAATAGGTATGGCATTGGGAGATGAATACTTATACTCCTAAGTTATATAGAGATATAAGGGATTAGTAATGGGATTATCTCTTTGTAAGTGAAATCCCTACACTCACTTAAGTACATGCAGGCCAAGATAAATTCAGAATCCACGCCTAGGACCTTTTATAGGTTAAGTAATTAAGAGTGATTAATTAAGAGTGCATTAGTTATGCACAAGGATGAGAATTAACGAGAATAAGGATACATTAGGCATACATAAGTTATAAGATAGATATATATATATATATATATATATATATATATAAGAAGAATAAGACAAGAATTATTAAGATAATAAGCCGTGGCCTTCGTCGTTCACGCTAGTGGGACACGAATGGTTCACGCAAAGTAAAGACTAAGATTAATATTATTAAGTCGTGACTTTCATCGTTCACGCTAGTGGGACATGAAAGGTTCATGCATAAGTTTAAAGATTATTAATTCGCGTCTTCCGTCGTTCACGCTAGTGGGACACGGTAGGTATACGCGTAAGTTAAGATTATTAAGTCGTGTCTTCTGTTGTTCACGCTAGTGGGACGCAGGAGGTTCACGCTAGTGGGACGTGTTATTCCGCAAGGATGACCGCACGACGACAAGAGGAGTCCGGTGTTAGCCTGATATGATAGAAATTTTCACCGGTTAGAAGGGAGATGTACTTCGGGGTTACTCCACCCGGATGCACTCCGTAAAATGAACCCAGATAATTATTTTTTGTTCAACGCTAACCTCTAACTTTAAGATATGAAAAGATGAATACGTTTATTTGTATAAGTATTGAGAAATAGGACAATTAGTTCCTAGTAATAAGAAGTGATCTTAGTTTTTCCCCCTGATCACTAAGTATGAGATAAGTCAAGTTAGCCTATGATGAGATAAGATTAAGATATGCAGCGATCCTAGTTCTCCCCCTTGATCGCGAAATAAGTAAAGATAAGACTTGGCGATCGTAGATATCCCCAAGATCGCCGAGGTAGGCACGGCGACCCTAGGTTCCCCGAGGTTGCCAACAGTAGGTAGGGTAGGAGCTCACTGAGACATTATGTCTCATCCCTATCCTTCTGGTGCAGGTTTTCAGGTAGCCACGTGGTTTTCAGATGAAGATCTTCATGAAGATGCTGGATGGAGTGCAGTTGCTCGTCAAGGACACGCTCAGGAGGCTGACAGATGGTATATATGTATATAGAAGTGTATGTTATGAATTTGGATAATTGTATAACGAGCCAACTTGTACTCATTCAGTTGTTTGTATTATTGTTATTATTATTGAAAATTTTAATGTACCCAGTATCAGATTAATACGCATGCTAAATATTCTAGATAATTTAGTATGGGTGTTACATATCATGTCGTCAGTGGCAAGTTCGGCTACATCCCGAACAGCTGACATTTATATTTTATCATGTCGTCAGTGGCAAGTTCGGCTACATCCCGAACAGCTGACATTTATCCTTTTATCCTGTCGTCAGTGGCAAGTTCGGCAACATCCCGAACAACTGACATCTATCTTTTTATCCTGTCGTCAGTGGCAAGTTCGGCAACATCCCGAACAGCTGACATTTATCTTTGTATCCCGTTGTCAGTGGCTAGTTCGGCTACATCCCGAACAGCTAACATTTATCTTTTATCATGTCGTCAGTGGCAAGTTCGGCTACATCCCGAACACCTGACATTTATCCTTTTATCCTGTCGTCAATGGCAAGTTCGGCAACATCCCGAACAGCTGACATCTATCTTTTTTATCCTGTCGTCAGTGGCAAGTTCGGCAACATCCCGAACAGCTGACATTTATCTTTTTATCCTGTCATCAATGGCAAGTTTGGCAACATCCCGAACAGCTGACATCTATCTTTTTTATCCTGTCGTCAATGGCAAGTTCGGCAACATCCCAAACAGCTGACATTTATCTTTTTATCCTGTCGTCAGTGGCAAGTTCGGCAACATCCCGTACAGCTGACATTTACCTTTGTTTCTTGTCGTCAGTGGCTAGTTCGGCAACATCCCGAACAGTTGACATTCACCTTTGTTTCTTGTCGTCAGTGGCTAGTTACTTTTATTTCCGTCTTTACCTCAAGTGGCAAGCACTACAAACGGGCAGCTTGTGGTCGGTGTCTTTTCCCATATTATACTTCCTTTTTCAGCTGTCAATACGATAGTTGATCCCTTCCCCAGTGAAACTATGTCATCCCCCAGTGGAGTCGGATCCCTTGCTTTAACAAACTCGGGTATCCTTTGGTTTTGTTTTACCCCCGGTCAGGTCATCTTCGCCGTCTTGCATTTGCATTTGCATCACGAGCATTTCACATTTTTTTTTAGGTCCAAAATTGGCGTACTCTGTATTTAAGTCCCTTCGACCTGCCGAATCAAAGATTTTATCTTCAAATCTCCGGACGAAGAGACTTAAATAGGGGCATCTGTCATACCCCAATTTTTGACCTAAAAATTCTTTTTTTTACTCGCCTTTTTGGTTCGGAATTTTTCGTCGTCTCACACGAAATTTCGACAGAGAGGTATTTTAAAATACCTCATTTTTTTTAATTTCGTCCGGGTCCGTCTTTTTGTTTTTATTATTATTTTTATTTTTATTTTTATTCTTTTAAATATTTTTATTGTTATTTTATTTAGCGCTATTATTTTTTTTTTTTTAGTTACCTTTTTAATTTTTACAGCTGACTTTTTTGTAGAGAAGACTTTGTTAATAATTTATTTTGCTTTTAATTTGTCATTTAAGTTGTCATTCACTGACCTTTATGGACAGTGATGGCAAATTAGTGTATATAGAGTCAGTCAACAGTAGCAAGGGAGGACGGCAACAGAAAATCCCATCAGAAGCCAACTTCAGTTAAAAACAATTCAGTCAGTAGCCACACACACGACCAATCAGCCAGCAACACAAAAAAAAAAAAGAAACAAAATCCATTCCAACATCCAAATATCCATCCACGGTCAAGCAACAGACAACACCCTCCACGCACCCAAAACTACACGCGACCCTAGCCATGAAACCACTATAAAAACCCCAATCCACCCACAAAACACACGGCCATAAACCTAGCCAAACCCAAAACCCAGCCATAATCAAATCCAAATAACAGTCACAAAGAATCATAAGCCACAATCTCCACACAAACAACCACTCAACCACCCCTCACCCACAACAAATTCGGCCAACTTCCCCTCAAACCATATAACCATTTCGGCCAGGCTGCAGTAGTCACCAAAACCGAACCACAACCGCGCCCCCCTCCCCCAAACACACCATCACACAGCCGCGCCTTCCTCATAAAACACCACCGCAAAACCGAACCAAAAAGGGGAAAAGAGGTAGTTTTTTTTTTTCAAAAAAACTTTGAATTTAGATCTAGGAATTTTCGTGAGGATTCTCTAAAAAATAAGTGGATTTTTGAAAGAAGGAAGAAAAAGGATCCTTGATTGTAAATTTTTTTTTGAAAAAAGAGGTGTTTTTCATCTCAGGCGCGGTGGCGCCGCCGTCTAGGCCGGCGGCCGCCGCGCCGGATTTCCTTTTTCTGGCCGGGAAGAGTTCAGAGAAGAGAGAAGGAGAGGAAGAGAAGAAAGAGAAAATTTTTTAGAAATGAAAAAAAAAAACCGGCCTCTAGTTTTTTATATAGACACTGAACCGGTTCGGTTCTCTCAGACCGAACCGGTCCAGTTTCTCTTCACTTCAGCCCTTTAAGCTTCTCTCTTGGCCCAATCAGTTTTCCTGCTCTTTTCCTTTCAGACCGCTTCCTGCACAATCCTTTTTACTCCCTGCACCCCCTCCTTCTTTTATTTCTTCCTTCTTTGATTTTCATTTCATTTTTTTTTGCATTTAGTTCTTTTAGTCTTTATTTATTTTCATGCATTTTATTGCCTTTATTTTTAGCACATCATGTATTTTTATTTTTTTATTGTCCTTTTATTTCATGCATTTTCATTTTATTTTTTACTCCTAGCATATTTATCCTAATGCATTTGCAATTTTGTTTTTTTGTTTATCATTTTGTCATTTTTATTTTATTTTATTAGAATGTAATTAGGAACAATGTAAAATATAAATGAGAATATGCACTGACAGCTACACTTTATTTATTCCGCTTTATGTCTTTTATTTTTTATTTATTTCGCTTTACAAAAGAAAAAATACAAAAATATTAGGTTAGTTTGTTTTCAAAAGGATTTCGTGGTGATCCAACGTCACCACGGAAATTCCTCGTTTTTTAACTTTTGTTACGTTTTAGTCTTAGTTAGTTATTATTAAAAGACAAAAATAATCAAAAACTCAAAAAAAATATTTTCTTAAACAAACCTTGATTTTCAATCAAGTGTCCTTTTTTCTCTTTCATTTTCTTTAAATAAGCATTAATCTACTTTAATAACACTTGAATCATTTTCAAAATAAAAAAAACACAAACCAATTTCATTTTGCCACTTGGCCTTTATTTTATCTTTAAAACTTTTTTAAAAAAGCAATAAAAAAATACAAAAACAAATCAATCGTCATTTTTACCCCGAACTACGAGGTTTTGATCCCTCACGGGTACGTAGGCAAAGGACCTTGTCCTTCCAAATCATAAAAAATAAAAAAACAATCTTCTTCCCCATTACTCTAATTCTTTCTTTTTTTTATATAAGCAAGTTATAGCCAAGATAAATAAATAAAATCAAGAGGTTCTCGTAGAGTACTACGAACGTTTAGGGTGCTAACACCTTCCCTAAACGTAACTAACCCCCGAACCCTAAATCTTTTAAAATTGTGGTAATTTAGAACTTTTTTCCACTTTTCTTTTGAAAAATTAAAAGTTCAGTCGTGAAATAAAATTAGTGAGTCAACGCTAATCAATAGCTTGATCTCCGAAAATCACCGCGACATTCTTTATTCCTTTCTTGAGCAGTCTTCTGTTGTGTTCTCTGATTTTAACAACTGGCTTCGGGTCGGGATATTAAACCATCATCACAGTGTAAATTTCTTGATTAACTTTACTTTTCATAACTTCATATTCACTAGGACGAAACCATCTCATGGCCCGTTACTTATTCACAATCTCAACTACATGTTTATCCAATTACCTTAATCATCTTTCGAAGCGTACATGCCACTAATAGAGGGGTTAACTTCATTCTACATACTGCTTCGAAGCACAACCTACATTACTGACAGGTCGTCTCCTGATACCGTGTTTTCCGTTAGACGTAAACGACATTCTAGTTCTTGCAAAGCGATTCCTTGAATACTTCCCACATTCACATCATTCGTATACTAAAACCCATTGACGGGTTGAGTCTCATTTCCATTCATCTGATTCTTATCCGAAAGATTCCTACTTATGATATTTTCTGAGACAGCTTCGGTTTCCATAACTCTGCTCAATGCATTACATTACTCTTCCGGTTTTCCAAAATAACTACGGAAGAAATCTCATAGAATGAAAATATATAGCTTCTTGACATTAATCGCATTCTTATCTTATTCGTACTAGCGACGATCTTTCATATACTAGAGTCTCAAAATAACTCTCGATCAAAATTCAAGGTATTGGTCCTCTATATCTCTTTGTCAACTTAATCTTTTCCTTTATCCTTTTAAAGGAGTTTCATATCACATGTGCATCAATCCTTTAAAACCTGGCAGTTTGCTATTTGCATCCTACTTTCCGACTCCATCGGAAAGTTACGCATCATCTTATTCTATATACCAAGATCTCATTCACCAACTGCTTAACAACATACCTTAGTCCAACGGTGTCTTAGAAACTCTTACTGAGAGGCGGGAGTATAACCGACTTTCACCGTGTACTATCCTCGACTGGAGTTAGTTCCTTATTAACTCCTTAATCGTTGATAGCACAGTCAGACTGCATTCTGACCTATGCCTGGTCTTGACTCTACTACACGCTCAATTCTCTAGTCTTCAGAATTACATAACAATTTCTTCTTACTCGTAAACCTGATACTTACGATTAGGGAGGTGTAGTTGATCTGATAAAGCATGACTATCTCACGTTGCACGCTCGATGACCATCACGAAGGTTAGCTTCATCCATTCAAAATAATTTACTCAACCCATTATCAATCCTCTTAACTGATCCGACACCAGATCATATCGGGCTCAAGCGTACTAATCCTTCAATTCTTACATCTTTTCCTTCATCGTGAGTTCAGGGGTTCCAATAATCACCTAGAAATTTCCTCATTCTGAGTTTCCCGTTCTAGCTTTGCAATCTTAAATCCACACTCAGAAACATTTCTTTCCTCCATATCTTACTTACGCTTCTTAAATTAAAGCTCGTTCCTTAAAATATTCTAGAATTCCTTACTTCTCTTGTTTACACAGACGAAGCACCGTTCAACTATGCACCCAACGATATTGAAGTACTTCGTTTTGATCTTAAAATAATCCCAACATATCCTTGAAAACTTCGCCATCAACAGACTTCCTTACCTCACAATTTAATGGCCACCATTTGGCGCTGACTACTTCTTCACCAATTTCTGTCATAACTTCTGGTACATTGACCTTCATTCTCCGTACGCTTCATTCCTCCTAGGTCCTATTCGGCTCTCAGACATTTGTTCTAGTTGTCACATACTAGATCAAGTTTATCAGGCTCAACTAAACGTGACATTTAGAATAAATATCTGAACCCCAATGGTCCCACTACGTTTATTGAATTCTAATGACCCAAGGCACGATCTGAATCGACCTCCTCTGATACCAAATTGTAACACCCATACTAAAATTTCTAGAATATTTAGTATGCGTATTAAACTTAGTACTTGATACATTAAAACTACAACAGAATTTCTTTTCGAATGAATACATCTCTGATACAGGTTCGTACATCCAATACAATATAACAACTGACATATATATACATATGTATTAAATACATATTTGAATATATAAGGAACTATATTCGGCTAGTATGAATCGTGTATATCAAGATAAGTCATCCGGCTTCAACCTGCTGATCTCTGATACGGACCTTTCTGCTTGTGAGCAACCTGCTTATCTGAAAATAAATAAAGGGATTAGGGTGAGACAAGATGTCTCAATGAGTTCCACCCATCCTAGGTTGTAGGCAATCTCAGGGATCCTATGATCGCAATCTGTCTTTACATATCCCTAAATAAGATTTACTGTTCTATTCTGCATAACTTAGCGACCAAGGGAAAATCTAGGATCGCTATCTGTTTACTATCATAAGTCATATCATATTCATATTCATATTGTTTCAATCTTAAGTTAGAAGGTTAGCGTTGGACAAACAATTATTATATGGGTTCATTTTACAGAATGCATCCGAGTGGAGTAACCGCGGAATACATCCCCATGACATACCAGTGAAAATTCCTATCTAAGGCTAACATCAGACTCCTCTTGTCGTCGTGTGGGCGATCCTTATGGAAAGTGTCTCGTCCCACTAGCTTGAACCTCTCGTGTCCAACTGGGGTTGACATCAGAAGACACGACTTAACATTTTAATTAACTCTCTTAATTGATACGTGAACCTTCTGTGTCCCACTGGTGTGAACAACCAAATGCACATCATATCATGTTAACATTAATATTCTTAATCTGATATTAAATACTTAGTGGCCCCATCTTTAACATATGTCTTCCTAATCATATCCATATCTGATGCATTCCTGTGGGGTGGATAATCAACTGGTACTTAACCTATTTATTTAGGTTCTACACATATCTTTCTCATATGCCATTTACTTAGAAGTTAAATATCATTCCCATATCAATTACCCTTCCTTGATTTCAATTATATCTCTCATGTTACAATGCTTGCATGGACCATGCTTAATCCTGGTATACCTCAAAAGCCTTCTGGAACTCTAAAATACGTATTTTCCAAGAATAATGAAATATGTTGTCATGGTGGCTTAGCCACCATCTGGCTCGCTTAGCCACCATGAAAATAATGAATTTTGCTATCATGGTAGCTTAGCCACCATCTGGCTCGCTTAGCCACCAATACAGAATGGCAAAATAGTAAAATTTGTTGTCATGGTCGCTTAGCCACCATGACAGAACATCAAACACTTCAAAAACTTAGTTTTCTAACAAATGTTTAGTATCAATGCTTTCGTATCATAATATTAAGGTTCTAGAGGGATTTTCAAGGATTATAAACAGTTAATTACCAAGATTAAACACACTACCAACGAGCATCATAAGAGGTCACTATTCTCATAAGCTATTAAGCTAAGATAAGTTGTTATATATAATTCCATGGAAATAAACTACCCAAGGGTGGGGTTTCTATCTAAAGAAACTCACCAAGCCATAATCTGAACTCTTACAACTTCACATCAGCTTAATCACTTCTAGCAGCTTTTTCCCAAAACAGCTTAATTGCAGCTTATAGCTTCTGTCACTTTCCAAAACAACTTAACTCATTTGTTTTCACCTTTGTTCCAGTCCAACAGCATGCACAAGCATTCTCTTTTCACTCCTTGCACCAAAAGTTCATTTCTTGCCCATTTAAGCACTTATGGTTCCTTTCAAACAGCTTAATCACCATTTAAGCACTTCTAGCATAGCCAAAATAGCTTATCAGTACTTCAACTACTCATACAACAACTTAAACATATCAATCCTATTGTAAACCACCACAAAGCCATACCTTTAACAACTTAAGTTTTAACTTAAGCACTTGTCCAAACAGCTTATTTCACAACTTATGGCTTTTAAGCATTCCAAATTCAACCCAACTTCTGTTCATACCTCTACTTTTGCTTCTGCTTCAGCCTATCATCCCAATTAGCAACAATACCAATTTTTTACCTCTTCGCTGAGAGAGGCTTCATGCTCGCTTAGCAAGCTATCCTTCTCAGTTCCAAACAAATGCATAACATAAGCTTTCATCCATAACACAAGACTCACATGCATCAGTCCATAACCATTTGCTTCTAATCAAATCTATTATCCACTCTTAAAATGCAGTACATGCATGCAATCACACTTAAGCTTGAATAGCAAATTTTCAATGAGTGAGGGAGGGAGTGGGTTCGGCCGGGTGAGGGAAGGAAATCAGAGCTTGGCTGAGGTATTCATTTGTTTTAGGGATAGATTATATATGATTGCATGTTAATTTTTGGGGAAGAAAAATTAGGATGAAGTGAGGCGAGGAAGGATGGAAAACACGACAGAGGGAGTAAGGAGAAGAGAGAAATATTTCTCTTTGACTTTGTTAAGTGTAGGAAATGAAGGAATGAAAGAATAATGAGAGAGTCTAGCCTTATATACTAGGAAGTAGTAATGACACATATGCACTTCCATAAAAAATCATTCTTCTCTGAGACACTTAATTGATACTGCAGTCTAAGGGAAATAAGCGGGATATTACAACGACACCACACTATTCTCATTAATTAACGACACCATTATTACATTTATTCATCTCATCAAAACAACATTATGATATATTAGTTTGTCTCCTCATTAATAACTTTATAATCTATTATTTCGTCTCGTCAATGATAACTTTATTACATATTGTTTTCATCTCACTAAATATAACACCATTAACCTAATCATTAATCTCACCTATGACTTCAATATAACTTAATATATTATCTCACCACTATTATCACCTTTAACATTATCCATTATCATAAACTACCACTCCGTATTTTCAATTTATTTTCATCTTATACTCCTATAGTTAATTCATCTATTAGAGTTATCATTGCTCTAAAGGAATCACTTCTCCCTCGCCTAGGTACCTTGCTACGGGACCTTAATTTGCACTTTCAGAACTCAATTTATGAATAAAAGGAAGCTTCCCAATGCATTAGGAAGTGCACGACAGTGCGCCCCAAGGGCACGGTCATGCACCTTCCAAAATGAACGAGAAGAAATTTTGGCAGAGGGGACACGCATGGTCGTGCTCCCCATACGCACGGTCGTGCTTAGTGCACAGAATGTGCAGAAATCACAGATTTTGCAGTTTTTGGCCATGGGAGCTTCCTCGGCTCCGATTTTGACCCCAAACGCACCTAAATCGTCCAGAAACATCACCCTAAGGTTACCCTCACATCCAAACACTAATTTCCACATAATCCACCTAATTACAACAATCTTTTACATGTTCAATTCAATACTCAAAACCTTATTTACATCAATCTTTCTCTTTCAATTTATTCTCACCAACACCATTTCTCAACACCAATCATCACCAATTCTTTCTACTGTTTTCTATGATTATAACATACATCAGAAGGCTCATAACAATTCTAATTTTCAAAATTAATGGACACACCAGGATGAGGGTGTGAGAACCCTTTTCTCCCCTTTTTAAAATTAAAAACCCAAAGATGAAGGATTCTTCCCCTTAGCTCGAATTCTCCAAGGATTGCAGGTTTTTGGCTTGGTTTCCTTGGCTAGTGCTCTCCTATTCTCTTAGGTTTTCACGTTACGTTCTTTATGCCTCCTTAACCCTAGTTCTTCCTTTGCTTCTCTGAGTTTCTCTCTTTTTCTCTATGTTTTCTGTAACCCTAATTCTGTGCTACTCTCCTCTATTATATTCATTACTTAGGCTTAGTCTTTCTCACATAATTCTTAGACAGAATTGCTATTTGCACCCCTACTCTGGTTACTATTCTTTCTGTAACTCTACATCCTTGCTGTTTACACCACTCTCTGTTTAAACCACTAAATGCTTTACAACTTACTACTTACACCCCTTTTCTGCCCAGTTTTGCTAATGCACCTCTTTTTGCACTCTACTTTCTTATTCTTGCTAAAAACATTATTTTATTCCTAAAATTGCTTTCTCCCATTATTTAACCAACTAGTTAACTCCTTTACTTCCTCATTAATCATAACATCCATATCCAATATTATCAAATAATAATTGCTTTTGACCCCAAACTCACCAAACTCGCCCCTAATCATCATCCTAAGGTTACCCTACTATTTGGACATCAATTTGGAATAAGAATACCCTAAGATGAAAGTTTCCCCACCCGTACCTCGAATTCTCCGAAAAACGCAGCTTTGGGTTCAACACTCCTTAGCAAGGGTTTGCCTCCTTTCCTCTCCTCTTCTTTCTGATTCTCAAGTGTAGCAACAATAATTTTTCTGACTTTCTATTCTTCTATTTATACTAGGGAATTGAGCTAATCCACCTATTATTATATTATCTCTCCCGCTTATCATAATTTTACTCCCCCCTCCTCCACTTATTTTATTATCTCTATTCTCACCTCCCATCACTACTATTTATTATTTTATTCCTCTCTTCATTATTTTAATTCACATAAAATATTAATAACCACCAAACTCCATTTTTCTCAACAACGGCATATTAAATTTTCAAGTAAAATGTCTCGCCACCACCATAATAATTAAGACGCTATTTAACTTAATTCTATTAAATTAAATAAATAAAATTTTGGGTGTTACATCCCCCACTTGTTTCTTTCCCACTCGCAGCCTCCAGTTGGAACTTTTGTTTCCCTCTATTAGCTGGAACCTCAAAAGGTTTACCACGATCCTGATCCTTGCTCTTCTTCTCAATAGCAATCTTGCAGTGAGCAGACCTTGCTCGACTATCCTCTTCATAAATCCGACATTTGTTAACCAACACATAAAATTGACGAATCTCCTGATAACCAATGAACTGCTTAATCTCGGGACGTAGTGTATTCTCAAACTTCACACACTTAGAAACTGCAGCCCCCACTGCATTGTAATGCAGACAGAACCTGGACAACTCCACAAACTTAGCTACGTAATCAACCACCGACATATTTCCATACTTCAACTCAAGGAATTCGATCTTTTTTTTGTTGTGAACATCAGCTGGAAATTACTTCTCCAAAAACTCATTCCTGAAGACTTCCCAAGTGATTTCGTTTCCTACAGCCTCCAACCTCCGGCGAGCATTCTCCCACCAATATTTAGCTTCTTCACCCAGCATATGAGTTCTGAACAACACTTTCTGCGCATCGATGCATGCCATCATTTTGTAAATCTTCTCAATCCCTTCAAGCCAAATCTGAGCACACTTAGGATCGTACCTTCCTTTTAAAGTAGGCAGACGATTCTTCTGAAATCTTCCCAGCCAACGGAATTCGTCAGCTCCTCCCTACTAGTTCAGTTGTGCCTGCAACGCCTCATTCGCCTGTGCCATCGTCTGTTCCATTGTCGTTAAGGCATCAACAATTGTGTGGTCATTTCTACCTCCAGCCATTCGTTTATGCACTACCAGTAGTTAGACAACTATTAGAGGAATCAGACATTGGCAGTGTCTGCAGATATGTCACCTGTAGGGACTTAACAAAATTATAAAATCTGACCGGATGGACCGACCTGCTCTAATACAAACTATGTAACACCCTAAGACCCCGACTTTTATTTATTAAATAAAAAAGTATAATTATTCGTTATTGGACCGTTGTGTGTTGGGTCGGCAACATAGGCTGCGACTTAGTCCAGAACATAATCATTTATCTTCAGTGATTCCTTAAATTTCATAAAGTCATTTGAAATCGGTGACAACTTGGGTACCCATCAATAAAAGGTGGGTAACACAACACATGCTGAGTTGGCACCAATCAAAGTTATTTGTTTGTTTTCAATTATTTTTAATGTTATATAAATACATTGTTTTGATTGTGCCAACTCAACATGGGTAGTATTACCCACCTTTTATTAATGGGTAAACAAAAATTTCCCTTGTAAATTTCGATAGTCTTTTAAAACCCCTTCAACTTTAAAAAAAAAAAATTCTTTCAAAATTTCCCGAAAAACTAATGATAGGTTATTCTCTCCATCTTTTTTGAACAAGAAAAAATTTATAGAAAAAAGCTTCAGCAGGGAATTTTCTTCTCTCCATCTTAATCTAACACACACTGTTCTTCAACTATTTTAATACCTTAAACTCAAATTAGTTGAATTAAAAATACCATAATAGTTTTTCTTCAGAAAACATTATATAAGACCAAAAAAAAAAGTTCAATATCATAAAAAGATCATATCTTGTCTTGTTATGTTTTATGCCAACATTGTTTTGTTTTGTACACACCTTTTAGCATATCCAAACGCATTTCCTTTCCTTGATAATAGTTAGAAGAATAGAGCAACCCACCCACGCACCGTTCTAAACGCAACACAAACAGAAACAACCATGGAGAAAGAGGATTCGCGCAAAAGAAAGAGTGAGCCATGCGAGAAAATGAAAATTCATGGAACAAAAATGAAATTGGATGGAGACAGAGAGAAGAAGAAGAAGAAGAAGAAGAAGAAATGAACACAGAGAACAACAGAGGGCAAAGTGATTTGATTTGATTTGAGGTATGATTTTTTGCTTTTTCAATTTCCATTTTTAGGGTTTAGGGTTTTTATTAATCATATTTGAATATATCTGGTTGTGATTACTTACTTGTTGGTTTTAAGGTATCATGAATCTAGGGTTGTTGTAAATTGGTATTGTTTTTTTCTTTTTCTGTTCTTTTGACAAAAAAAAAATTCTATGAGGATGTTTTGTGTTTGATTAATGTTCAGTGAATTTGGGTTATAACGTTTGTGGCTGCCTTCATAAATTGATTATTTCAAAAATGTATCCAATTTTTAAATGATGAATCAATTATAGAGATGTATTATAAGAGGAGATATTATTATACTAATCTGTGGCAAAAATGGGAAGTGGCGGTTATCGAATCCAAAGTTCATATGAAACAATGATGGTAAAGGTGGGTTAGGCGAAGAAACCTTTTTGATTTACAAAGGGTAGCAGAGAGGAGAGAAGAAAGAGATAGGCTGCAACACATGTTTAAGTGCAAATTGGTGTTGATTCAGGTGATGAGGATCACGATGGTTAGAGGTTCAAGGCATGAATGAGATGTTGTGGCACATGGCTGATCATGAATCAGTGGAGACCAAGGCTGCAAATGTTTTTAATTTGATCACTTTACAAATTGGTTATTTAAAAAAAAAAATTAAAATGTGTGAAGAACTAACCCATTATAAAAATATTTTCTAAGAGGAGAGATTAGTATATTGATCACCACATTATATGTGGTGAATGAGGGCTAAAGCAGGATATAGCGGTGATGGAATCCAAAGTTCATGTCTTAGAAGTCGTGTTTGGGCCTAACACAGCCCCACAAAACCGGTTTGTGAGGTGAAGACTGCCCCCACTTATAAACACATGTTCAGGTCATCTCTCATCCAATGTGGGACTCTTTAACACCCCCTGTTACATCCGGCTAGCTCCCTTACGGGCTGGCCTCCCTATCTTTCAAGGACCGTGTACTCATGGTCTTCTCCACCCCCATGTGGAGTTTTTGCCTTCCGTGGGAATCGAACTCTGTACTTAGGCCCCAGGTACAGAGTTCGATTCCCACGGAAGGCAAAAACTCCACATGGGAGGTGGAGAAGACCATGAGTACATCGCGGTCCTTGAAAGATAGGGAGGCCAGCCCGTAAGGGAGCCAGCCGGATGTTACACCCCCTCTCATGCCCAACACGATTGGGCTTGGTGCATGGGATATAAATGGTAGGTGGCCCAACAGATCTTGGAGGAGGCTCTTATGTCATCTTAGAAATTGCGGTTAAGCCTATCACAACCCCACAAAACTGGCTTGTGAGGTGGGGACTGCTCCCACATATTAATACATGTTCAGGCCATCTCTCATCCAATGTGGAACTCTTTAATAATATGAAACAATGATGAGAAAGAAATTCCCCAAATGAATATACGCTAACACAAATACGAAGAGAAAACAAAATATATGACTTAAGAGGATTTTGGATTTTTTTATAATTTGGGTTTGTATTTTGTGTGAGAGGCAAGACAGTGGTCAAATGAGCGTTTTGGATTGATGATTTGACGGAGGGTAGGGCAGAGAAGATGGGAGGCAGATAGAGGGGAGGAAGAGAGAGGCTACGACACATGGTTAAGAACAAATTGGTGATGATTAAGGCAATGAGTCTAAGGATTGCCTGAGGTCCATGGCTTGACTGAGATTTTGCAACACATAAAGCACAAATTAGTGGAGACCAAGATGGCCATCCATTTATGAAGGGGGCAAAAGCAAATTGAACAAAACTTTGATCTGACAATGAGTAATAGATGACAATATTTGCACCGTCGGCAAGTAAAAAAATATCAAAATTAAGAGCCAAAGATAATTACAAGATTGTACATCGAAACACTGCGTACATTGTATGTACACTGTCCATCCAAGGAAGATATAAATTAGAAAGAGTGCCCCACAACAATATCATAATATTTTTTTTCTGGAAAAACCACTAAAAAAATAGAGAAAAAATCACAATTATTTTTTATATGAGAGATGACTTGTCCTTCTAGAAGCATTCCTTGCCCAAAAGATACAATAGTTCTAAATCCTATGTCATTCATATGCTTTCATTTGGACTCACTTCTAGGGTTTCTTCGGTTATCTTTAGATTCATACTCCCTTTGCTAAAAGGTAATTCCTTTTCCATGCCTATGAATATGTGTGTTCATGGTTTCTGCGTGCAACATCTTGGCTTTATATTTTCTTGATACAAGCATGAATTTCCTTTTCCCTCTAATGCCTCTTTTCCATATCTTTTTATTTAGATTTAGCTTGATTTGGTCATCAATGCAAAATTTCTGTTTAAAAAATTGTCTGCGATTGTGATTGTCCCCACGATGTCAAGGTTTACGACCGCATCAGCCGTATTTTTGGTCATCAATGCAAAATTTCCGTTTAAAAAATTGTCTGCGATTGTGATTGTCCCAACAATGTCAAGTTTTACGGCCGCATCAGCCGTATTTGGGTGCCATCTTTTGTTGTATCTACAGTTGCCACCAGGATTTATATCCTTGACGTGTGTGTGTGTGTGTGTTAAACTGTTTTCCCTTTTATTTTGTTTTCCTAGCTTTGGTTTAGTGTATTCTCAAAAGGCATGATTTTTTAAGTTTTATAATGTTCACAGGCGCTATCTCTTGATCATGTTTCCGTGGTGGGAAAATTTTCAACTTTTGTTGTTTTATATTTTTCAGTGCTTTAATTATGAGAGGGTCTATTTTTTTAAGCAACTCATTTCAACTCAATCATTTGCAATTTTCCTTGCATTCCTAAACAATCAATCTATATTCGGTGAAGAGCTAGTTGCTTGAAGAATGTCTCTTCCAAAAGACAAAGTTTGGGAAGATTTTCAGTTTTTGTTTTGATATCACTGTTGTTGGCATTGAGCTTTAGGTGTTCTGCAGTTATTGAATAACCACTTTTGCTTGCAATCAGGATCTGATACTTGGGAATATGTCTAAAGTGAAAACCAACTTGGATTTAATCCAATGGCTTGGTGATGACATGTCAACAAAGGTTTTCTCCTATTTGGATGATCCTCGTGACCTTATTCGTGTATCTGCTGTTTCTAGTTCCTGGGAAAAATTTGGTAAGCTATTTGAGTTTTATTATTTGCAGGTCTAGGATCTTAATATGTGTATCTTTACTTTATTTGGTTAAATGGTTGTTCATTTGGGACGTTTTTGTGTATACTATATAAGTTTTCAAATTGTGATGTCCTGTAAATTTTATTCCACCTATTTCTTTCTTAGTTGAAATGTAAGGGGGTGAGTAGATCAATGTCCTTTGGCTTTATTTTACTGTTGAAATGCTAATATTATGAAATCTAAATATTTTGCAGTTATTCAAAATAACCTCTGCAAACGACTTTGCTTGAAAAGGTTTCCTGAAATATCCGGTGTTGTTCATAGCATTGAGGTTGACAATGTGATTGAACTTGATGGCAACTTGCTTGAGAGAAATCATAAAATCTATGCGTGGCTGGCATTTGGTCTTGCTCCTGTGAAGAACAACTGCATCTCAAAAAGCCTGTTTGCATCCAGCACTAATGACGACTGGGATGAAAACTTTAAAAATACATTGGAGCCTGGGGATGGAAATGAAGATGGCCCATCATATTGGTCAAGTATAGGGCAAAGTGATCCTTCTATTCCTGAGGCTTTAGTGTATAAGCTATGTTCCAATATTTGTCTTGTCTCGGAGATTCATATCCAGCCATATCAAGGTTAGCCCTTTAAATATAGCGATGAATTGTGTATATTAATGTGAACTGAAAAGTAAGTGTTGTTGAGGATCCCAAACTTTTTCTTCAGCTGACAAATAATTTGTGATTCCTGTCAGATTACTTCGAAGATGATTGTCCAATATATTCTGCTAAGGCTGTACGGTTTAGATTGGGCTGTGCGAGACACGACATGGAAGTAGAATCAAACACTGTTGTGCCTGATTCATTGACTTTTAATGAGGATTTCAAATGGACATACACTTCACCTGTATTTCCCATGTCTCATGTGAGTTGCATTATGATCATATAGGTTGTGCATATTCTCGTTTTTATCATTTCAAATTACTCAAAAATGCTTGAGATTCATCTCATTTTTTTTTTCCTGGGTGTCATCCATTTATACATGTTTGAATTTTGGGTTGAATTTATTTTCCTATCCGTTCTAAATATCATTATCTAGCTTTTTTCAATCCTAGAATGAGACTTAACATGTAGTTCTTTTGGATAATGGTAATTGGCTCTGATAGAGTATAGAAAGCCTCTAGGTATCTGCAAAAAATATCCTTGATGGAGAGGGTAATTATCAATTTTATGTTTGTTTTGCATTTATAAAACATTTTAAATTTAAATATTAAACTCAAAGACTAAACCTTAATGTTTATTAGTTCCACACACACCGAACACACAAATAGAGTTGCTATATGCCACCAAACCCCTGTCAAGACCTGCTATGGAGGTGTACTTTAGTTGTTGCTTGATGTGCAGCTTAATTGAGATTATCTAAGCCGCTGCAGGGTACACCTTTGTTGGGTTCATTTCAGAAGAACACTTGACAATTCAAAAAACAGAGTGTCTAAGTGGTGATTTGAAGCTACACTGCACTCAACCACCATGGCAAGTGGTAGTAGTAATGCGTACCTAAAAAATGCAAGCGGACGAGAAAGCTGCTACAAATATGTGGGAAAGGGAGCTTTTTCAGTGCTGCCAACCAGTTCCTCATTTGCATAGGGGCCTAAAGAAAAATATGTAGAAATACGATATCGACAAAAGATGAACAAAGGGAGTAAAGAAGGATAGATTGCTAAGTTGGAAACCCTTGGAAGCAACGTTTTCAAATCTGTTCCGGTCACGAACTGTGTCAGAGCACTAGGTCACTGGGACAGTGGTCGGATTAGAGGGTCGCTTTTTAAACTGCATGACCTGGGCTCTGTTGAAAAAATTCTAAAATATAAATGTCGTATAAATTTCATACATATAAAATTTATTTCGTGGCTTAAAAAATTCATTAAAAACACAAATTTAATTATTTCACACTGTTGAAATACTGACGTTTATTGTATTAAGATTTGTTAGTATCCTGTCCTCTATGATTAATAATAGGGATAACGTTCCTATTTAGGTTACATCTCATGTATTTAAATGTTTGTTCACCCCCTTTTTAATGTTATTGAGAAAGATTTACATTCAAGTTGATATCAGAGCACTAAGGTTCAGTCCTTACTATGTTTTTGATTTTAGGGTTTCAGCCACCATGAGGGGGGACACATTGTTTTTAAACTCCGTCACAGTGACTACAAATCCATCTCTGGAGCCTCTTCCGGTGACACGCGCTCTACCATAATGATCGGAACCATCCGATATGCCATGCGCCGCCTGGGTCAGAACACCACACTGGCACGTGTGGGCCACGTGACGCCATCTGCTACTCTGTTTGCGACGGCTTTGTTCCTTATTCTGTTGAGACCACTTCCAGTGCTTAGTGCTTGGATCTCACGTTTGGGGTGCGTTTCAGTATTTTTTTGATTCACCTGTGTCGGTTTCTCAGAGTTTGTCAGTTTGCATTGAAACTTTCAGGTAGTTCACTTTTTCTGCAATGCTAGACAACGTTTGAGAAAGGTTTTGGAGGTTTCTTTGTGATTATGAACATTTGTCCACTGCGCATTCATCGCTATTGTTTGAACAGTCTATGGTTTGTTGAGTCTGTTATTTAGTTTGTTCTTGATGGTTGCTCGAGAAGTTTCATCTTCAGACACATTGGCCCATTTCAATAACTCTACAGTTTGCCTATCTCACTCTATGGGAACATGAATTTTTTATTCGGGTGCTTCTGATCATGTAGTTGGTAATTTGTGTCTTATTATGACCTGTCACCTCCTAAAATACCTCACAACTCTACCCTTGCTAGTGGTTCTAAGGCACATGTTACATACTGGTATTGGTCAATCTTCACCTTTGTCACCTCTGTCCTTGGATTATGTGTTATTTGTACCTATGCCCCATTAATTTGATTTCAATCAATAAGTTTACCCGTTCTCTCAATTGTTCCATAACATTTACATCTGACTCTCTTTATACAAGTCCTATGGATCCTATTGTAAAATTCCTTCCTGATCAAGGGGAGCCATATCCTAATCCAGGAAGGTACTGAAGACTGGTGGGAAAATTGAATAATCTCACCCTGACCAGACCAGCCATATCTTTTCCATTTAGCATCGTAAGTAAGTTCCTTAACTCTCCTTGTGTCAGTCATTGGAATGCAGTTGTTCGAATTCTTAAGTACATCAAAAAGGCACCTGAAAAAGGACTTGTTTTCACTAATAGGGGTCTACTTCTGGTTTTGCATTTTTCTGGGTGAAAATCTGATTTTTGGAAGATTCTCATATCAGATTTCTGGAAATCTGATTTTTGGGAGTTTCTGATTTTTCCGGGAAGGATAAAACATATAGAAGTCGATTGTCATTTCATTAGGGAAAAGATTCCCTCTGGAGTTATCAAAACTTCTTTTGTCAATTCCAAAGATCAACTTGCTCATATTTTCACTAAATCTATATGGGGTCCTCAAATAACTTACATATGTGACAAGATGGATGCATATGATATATATGCTCCACCTTTGAGGGGGAGTGTTGAGATACTGATGATTATTGTATTAAGATATGTCAGTATCCTCTATGATTAATAATAGGATAACATTCCTATTTAGGTTACATCTCATGTGTATAAATGTTTGTTCACCCCTTTTCAATGTTAATGAGAAATATTTACATTCAAGTCACACTATTAACTATATGTATAATTTCTTATAAACATTTCAAATAACTTGTATTGCGCACTTACCCATTACACTTTTATACATCCTTATACTAGTGTGTTTGATTACCAAGGCTGGAGTATTGTTATTTCAAAAAGCTATATGTGTTACTGTACCTCAGGCTGGAGTATTGTTATTTCAAAAAGCTATATGTGTTGTTATTTCAAAAAGTATTGTTACTGCTACTAGTTAGTTATAAGTTTGGTATATGTTAAATAAAACACACACAGGCGAGATTGGCTCAGTGATAAGTTGCACTGCCTATTACCACGTTGACAGTGTTTAAGACCTGCAGCACCAAGATATTTTTATTTATTTTTAGATTAAAAAGATGTGCGCTGCATTAAACCGAATGGTTCGTTAGTTCAAGCAATTTTAGCCGGTCCAACCGAAAGTTTATCGGTTCAGTAGCATAACCGATCTATGATACTGACCAGACTGTCCATGGGTCCGGTTCCTGGTTAAACCATTCCGACCGTCCGGATTTTTATAACACTGTTTCTATGCATATTTTCTTCTCTTTAGATTTTCTCAATTCTCTCTCTTGTGGCTATATACGATCTCTCTCAAGATCCGGATTTTTTTTTTAGGTGGTGAAATCTCGCGAGACCGGTTGAATATAGCAATCTTGGATTTGAAATTTATCCATTTTGAACTGAATTTTTTAGCATAAAGTATTCTATACATGTTTATGAAATTTTAAAGGTATTTGTGACATTGTACAGGATGATAAGCTGCAACCATTCAAGCTCCCTGAGCCTGTTCTGTTTGGTGGAGATGTACTGCTAGTGGAGCTGTTAGGTAGAGTAAAAAAAAAAGAGGATAATTTATTCTACATATGGTATGTTTCTCAAATCTGCCCTCTTTCTCTCACCCACACACTGAATTAATGGAGTTTGGGTCAAAAATTGACCAAAGAGTGAAGACCATTATTGCCAATTTTAATTAAATTTAGAAGTTGCTCACTTTCCTTTTCATCTGTCCACTATGTCCACTCATGAATCATATCAAGGGTTTTGATTGAAGTTTAACATATTATTTTTGACATTAGTCTTCTAATATAAGAAGATAATGTTTTATCAAAATGCCATATTATTGCAGTACATTTTATAATATTTTGCTTGGGCTTTGTGTGACCACTAAATAATGTGCAAGACTAAAAGTTGTTATTTGCATTATATTTTGTGACCCCTAAATACATATTTGTGTTGTACTTTAGTGTGCATCAAACACACTCAGTATCATATCACACTCTCAGAAGAAAAAAATTGTCATGTTTGCTTGTATGTTTTCCAACTCTGATAAATTTGATTACTATGGTGCAGCATCTCTCATGTTCAAGTTGTTGGACGAACAATTTCTCCAGCATTTATTGTGAGGAAGTGTGAACGTGGAAGGTGTAGCTTGAGATACTTCAGTCATGAGCACCGGGGAGTTTGGTGTCGGTGCCGGTTTATCGGAGGTGGCAGCAGATGGGGTGATTATTAATTACTTTTACAATGGCAGTTTCAAAGAATTAGTATTTTGGAGACAATTTTTTAAATGATATTATTGATTTTTGATTTGGATTTACTATATCATCAATACATTTTGTAGTTATTTAAATAAAAATTTGATACTTAATGATACCAACTTGTTTTATTTGGTCCTTGTCAATGTTTTTATGCACAAATTAGTTGTCTCAAAAAAAAAAAAAGCTACATTGTTTGTTACTCATCAAAATGAATGTGCTAGTGTGTTTTCGCAAAGTTCTTATTATTTACTAAACCTCAAAAGCCAATGAGGTTAGGTATAGTAGAAAGTTCCAGTCTCATAACATGCGAATCACAATTGTTGTATCTAGTATCCACGTCTCTTAATTATTAGTAGCAAAACTGTTAAGAATTTGTGTGTTGTAGGAGTATATTATGAGATATAAGATTTTTTTTAAAATTAGTTTTATCAACAAAAATATATGCTAACGTAAAAAAAAAAAAACTAATATTTATTAGTTAAGCTTTGACTTTCTTTGAGGTATGCTTGAATAACATACACATATCATTTGTACCTTTCTAAACAATATCATCATTTATATTTGTTGACGAGTTTACACTCATAGGGAAGAATTGATGTCTTTTAGTACAAAATAGAGAAGTGATTGGTGTCTTTTATGAAATAAAGGTGGGGTATATGTCATTTAGACATATTCAAGAAAGGTGGATGTAATTTAAACTAGGGTTGAATAGTGTTTTCTCATACCATTTGAGCGAATTTTGATTTACCTCTTTAAAAAAAAGTTGGAGATTTTCCTTTATTATTGTAAGATTCTTTGATTTTAGACCTTAGTGGTATGTGGTTATGCAAATTAGCTAGCGCGTTGGCTGTGTAAATTAATTTTTTTTGTTACGCACAAATGAATTTAGAGGTTATTGCTTTTGGTTACAAAGTTGGTTGCTTTGTCATTTTTCTTGTATGGCTATTGACTAAAAGTTTTCCTTCCTTTTTGTTCAAATTTGTAACTATGTTAAACTTTAGTGTTCTATTCTAGAATGTCTTATGTTAGGTAGAATGATTTCTCGTTGGTAGTATATTACATTTTGGCTTGTTAAAAAAAATGAACTTAGGATTTGTCGAGTTTGAGAGCGATTAGATCTTGAATAGCACCGTCGATGTCGGGTTTAGGATCAGAGGAAGCTTTGAGGGAACTGATGGTGTTGCCTTGGATTTCGACGGCATAGAGTTGTTCTGCTAGGGGTTTGCGGAGGAATTCTTCCGTGGTGCTCATGGAAAAAGCTTTGGAGTGAGTAGTTGTTAAGTGAAGAAGATAATTATGAGGAAGCTCTTGTCGTGGCTATAGTTGTAACTCTCTGACTTAGTGTTGTTAAAACCCACACAAACATGACGTAAGTGCAATTTCCCTTTCCCTATCACACTTAACCATTAAAAATACGAGTTTTGGTGGGTGGTTTGGAAAAAAATTGAAAAATAAATTAATTTATAAACATTATCACTTTAAATTCATTTTTCATGCCACAAGCACTTTTATTTAGAATTTCTTTTTTCTACCTTAACTCCCATGATTCTAAAATCATCACACAAGCGACTTTTTTTTCTTCTTTTTTTTCAAGTAGTTTAATGGTTATAATTCACCTTTAAGGTGGATAAGTGAGATGTCGAAGTTCCATCCCCGACCCTTGTATATTACAATGTATTGTTCTTACCAAGTGAATTAAACTCACGAAGACTCACACAAACGACTTTTATCAACATTGGTATGGTTTTTTTGACAGAAAATCAATTCATAATTTTAGACTTTTTTTTCTTGCATTCGTTTTTTCTTACCACATTGTATAATTTGATATAACTATAACTTTCTTGATTTTAACACGTTAATTTAGTTAATCAATTCTAATTAAAACAATATTGATAAGAGATTGATGTCACTTTTCACTCGTAGTAGTAGGTGCAGAAAATATCGAGATGTTTATCTAGAAACCCACTTTCAAGATGACAATTTCGCCCATCAACCACCTGCTCAGCATAGGTAGTTTCCGCAGAGAAGATCAACTTATAGCAGAACTTCATGATAGGTCACATGACAAACACAAGATTTACACACAAACACAATGCATTTAAAAGAGAGACAAAGATAATATTTTTCATCTTGGAAAATGAAAAGAGGTATTCTTGATAGTCAAAATTCTGGACAAAAAGTTGTCTCATGGTTTCGTGAAGGACAAAAATTTATATTTTCGTCATGTCCATTACTACATGTAGTCTAATCCTATGATCATTTTCTAAATCAAACAGAATACAAATTTTTTTGTCCAGTCCAAGTCCTTTTTTTTAGCAAACAAAAAATACCCATAACAATATATATCGTTTAATTGTTTAAAAAAAAACATAATATTTAATTAATTTAGCTTCACCCCTCACTCTTAATTGTAGTAAGTAAAAATAATTACTAGTAGAGAAATAAAGGTAAAGTGTTTTTGGTTAATTAAGTTTTTGATCTTATAAATATCTCAAATTTCATTTATTGTCCCTATAAAAAAATTCATTAAGTTTTTATCCTTATTTTAAGTTAGCTCATGTGAATCCCTCACATTTTTTTAATGGATTTTTACAAAGATGTTTAGATTTTTATAACAATCTCTTTCACCAAAATTTATATTTTTATAATAAGCTAAATTAGTCCATCAAAATTGATATCGGAAACTCATCAAAACTAACATCATAGAGAATTGAACATAAGTCTCCGAGAGAAACACACATCAAAGTCACAAGACAACACCACAAAACCAACCCAAATGAGATTTAATTTTTTTTTAATAAGATATAAATTAAATATAAATTTTCAAGTGCTATAAACTTAAAATATTTCGAGGATCAAAACTTTCTAATTATTTTAAGAAAAATTAATCTTTTTTTTTTTGACAAAGAAAAATTAAATATGAAATTTTTAATATTCCGAAACGTTTAGGAGGGAATGAATGAGGGTTGACACAAACACCAATTTCAAATTTCAAACCCACGGCACTGCCCACTTCCATTCATTCAGCTGCTGCTTCTTCTCCCTCTCTCCTCAAAGGTAAAAATCCATCTGCCCACTACCACTTGAGTTACACTTTCTGTATGCTGCCTTCTATCTCTACGCTTTCAAAGGGAATGGATTTCCTGCAGTAAAAATTTCTACGGTTTTTTGCGGTGTCAACATCAATACCATTAACCACTTTATCTATTGTATCTCTATTTTGTCATCAATGTCATTTCCCATATTTTTAGGGTTTTCTTTTTGCTATCTTTTACTCATTTTCCAGGTCATAATTGGCCGCCTATGAAACACGGATCCAGACACGAACACTGACATGCCGACACCGATAATAATTTAAGAAAATCACATAATTCAATGGAATTATATGAGTCGGACACAAACACACCTAATCTGTGTTTGTGCTTTATAGTTGGCCGCTCAACTGGTTTGAACCGAGTGAGACGGAGTTCTAGATCCTGGATTCGAAGTCAAAGGACGAAGAAAAAACTCATCTAACTACTAATTTATGTTTGATAAATTTTTCCATGATCATGTTTTTGGGTTGCCAAATTTTTAAACTTTTTCATGTTCCAGTGCTTAGTTGTAAAAGGGTTTTTTTTTTCAACTTTTTTTTAACTTTCTTATATGTTCTGGTGCTTTAGCCGTAAAAGGGTTTCACCCCTCAAGTTTGTGTTTTGAATTTTGATAACAATACTATTGATGGGTGACATTGAGCCTTTAGCTGTTTTGCAGTTATTATTAAAAAACAACTTTTGCTTGCTGTCAAACTATGATGTTTGGGAAGATGTGGTGTAAAGTCAAAACGAAAATGGATTTCATCCAATGGCTTGGACCTGATCTGTCAATTAAGGTTCTCACCTATTTGGATGACCCTTCTGACCTCGTTCGTGTGTCTGTTGTTTCTAGATCTTATACCGATTTGGTAATACATTTGATTTCTATTACTTGCTTTGCTAGTAGTTTATAATGTGAATCTTTTATATGCTTAACTGCTTATTAATTTTGAAATTTTTAATGTATGTTATAAAAGTGAATGTTTGGAATAAAAGTGAGTTTGACAAAATCACAGTAGCGCACCGTGATTTTGTTCAAACTTTAAAGTGTAGTTTTTGTCAAATTCACCGCTAATCCAAACATTCACTAAATTGGTCAGTTGTGATGTCTTGCTTCTAAAAGTTGAACTTCTTTAATGCTACATTGTCCTGTAAGTTTTGAGTCAGGGGTTCTTTCTTTCAAGGTTGATATATAACAGTAGCTCGATCGATACTATTTGCTTCAGTTTGTTGTTCAATTAGTAATACTTTGCACTCTTAAATATTTTGCAGTTATCGAAAATGGCCTCTGCAAGCAACTTTGCGTCAAAATGTGTCCTGAAATATCTGATGTTGTTCATAGCATTGAGGTGGACGACATGATTGAACCTGTTAGCAACATGCTTGGAAGTTATACAAATTGGGACTGGGAGTGTCTTAAAAGAAATCATAAAGTCTATCTTGTCTTGGCTTTTGATCTAACTCCTTATGTGAAAAAGAAAAACTGCATCTCAAAAGCCATTGCTGCATCCAGCACTAATAACTATCCAGAAGAAAGCATTTTGAATACATTGGAGCCTGGGGATGGAACTGAAAATAGGGCATCATACTGGTTGAGTGAAGGGCATAGTGCAACTGAGAGAGTTTATAGAAACAATGTATGACATGACTATAAACTGCTTTCAACTTATTTCCATAAGCTCTCTATGATAACTTTAGAAAACAACTTATAACTTATTTGAAATTAGTTTGACTTTTTTATCTTTTGTTATAGAAATAGCTTATAAATAAGCATTTATATGATACCAGTTTATGCTACAAATCCTTAGTTGAGTTGTTTATCCAAACAGAGCCATATGTTGAACTGAAATTTAAGTAATATTGAGGATCATAAACTTTTTCTTTAGCTGACAAAGAATCTATATTTAATTGTCAGCATATTTTCAAGATGGCTCCCCTATATATTCAGCTGAGGCTATCCGATTCAGAATTGGCCATCCAAGACAGTTTATAAAATTAGAGAGTGCTATAGCTCATGGTATGGCTTCTAGTAACATGGTGGGGGACACTCAATTTGTATGGACATATACTTCACCTTATTATCAAATGCTTCAGGTTAGTTGAATTAAGGAAACACACTTTTGCATTTTCTCTTCCATCCTTTCAAATTACTCAACAAAAAGAAATGGTGAGAATCATCTAATGCTTTTTAATTTTCTTTTATGGGCTTCATTTAGTTTTGAATTATTGTTTTGGGTAGAAAAAGAGCATGAAGATTTTTTCGTTTTGAAAAAGAACAATGGCACAATTATAAAAGGGGAATATTTGAAGGTAGAAAACGTATTTTTTTTATTGCATGGATGATGGATACTTGATTATAGCAAACATGGATTTTGAAATTTATCCATTTCAAAACTGCATGTTTTAGCACACAATGATCTTTCATGTGTACGAAACTTGTAATGTGCTTGTAACATATTGTACAGGAAAACCGGTTGCAAGAATTCAAGCTACCTGAACCTGCTTTGTGTATTGGAGGTGTGCTGCTAGTGGAGATGCGTGAAAGAGTTCAAAGACGAGGACTCTACTACTACATAGGGTTTGTTTCTCATATCTTCTCTCATACTCTCTCACATGCACACACTGAATTAATGTTGTTTGGCCATTGTTAATATTTAAAATGAAATTGTGCTCTCATGACATCTATGTCCATTCATGAGTCATTTTAAGGGTTTTGGTAGTCGGTAGAAGATGACAGCTAATATAATAAAAGATGATATCAAACTGTCATACTTTGGATGTTAACAATTTATCATGTTTCTCTCTTAACGGGATGAAGAACCATGCTGTACTCATGGGCTGTCATCTTCTACTGACTACCAAAACCCTTGTCATGTTTCTCTCTTAACGGGATGAAGAACCATGCTGTACTCATGGGCTGTCAGTTCAATGATAAAACTTTTATCTTCTAACCAGGACGGTGTTCAAATCTTCTAGGGGATGGTTTTAAAATGACCATTAGTATCACTTTAATTAACAGTAATAAGTTTTTGATGAAGAACATAGCTTCATTTTTGTTTTTTCTTTTTGACACTTCCAAAACAAACAAAAAATGTTATATATTTGCTTACATGTTTTGCAACTATGACAAATTTAATTACTATGGTGCAGCATCTCCCATGTTCAAGTAGTTGGACTGCCGATTTCACCAGCGTTTGATGTTAAAATTCGCCATCCATCAGGAAAGTATAACCTGAAATACTGCCTGAGAACCGCATATATTCACCGTCATCAAGAAGTGACTCCAGCAATCGTTCATGCCTGTGGTCATTAACCTCAAGTATGACGCGGTGGGATGTGATGCTTTGGATGCACTGCTTGGTTCTGGTTTGGGGGCTGTTGTTGTTGATTAAGAAACTAAAGGAATCAGGTGCCTCAATTCTGAGTTGACATTTGGAAAACGTTCTGTACTTGAGAGCTAGATTTAGTAGATAAGAAGTCACCTAAAGTTTGTACCGAGCCAACGATCTCTATGACTCTATCATATGTTTTGCACAAGTATTAGGGAGTAGTTGCATATAGTATTGACTTGTTGATAAGTTATCATTGAGATAAGATTGTTGGAACCATTTCTGATAGATTGAAACTGATAACTATTGTGCTAATGTTAAGTATGTGAGACTTCCAGTGATAGTTGCATTGATGCAGACAATTATCAGTTGACAACACTTTTAAATTAAATTACATGCAACTCTTCAGCAAAATACATTACAATTTCATCTCTTCAATATTTTATGATGGGTATTATTAGATCACTATCAATCTGGCGTCAAAGAAAATGATTAACAAAACTTATTAAATGCTTCACATTGTTTTAGAGTCATATTCACTCACTTTTTTTGTCCAGAAGATTGGATGTTCATACAACATCCTTACTACAACCTAGTTTCTCGAGTAAACCCCCATTTGAGTCCTAGAAAGTGTCACTCGCGATCAGACCAGTCTCTGAATCAATTTAATGAATCAAAAACTCCGTATGTTCTATTAGTCAAATGCATCCAAAACGTTAAGTTGGTGTTAACGGCATTGATGTGTCCGCTAGACTTGCCACTTTAGCTGCATTGTTGGCCTTCCACGCTGGCAGGGACTTAATTGCATATGATAACAAACATTGCAATGGTCATTTGTGTCCCTCCTTTATTCTCACTTCTCTCCTCCATCAAACAAACAATCTGCAATCTCAATTTCAAACCCTAAATCCCATTTTCGTTCCCAATTTCTCCTCTCCCATTTTCGAAGTTAATACCCAAATTGAATTGAATATGAATATGGTGGCGGTGGGGCGATGCACAGAAACACCGTTTGAAAAGGAAAGAAATATAAACTACCGATTTTGAGTGTTTGGATCTAAAATTTGGGATTTTGTTGTTGTTTTGTTGGGTATGTTGATGCTTGATGGAAGTTTGGGAGGGAAGAGGAAGAAGATGAATATTGAAGTTTTCTCATCTTTTCCCAGAAGATGAAAGAGTCATTGCTTTCATTTTTGTCCCTCGCCTATGTGGCTATCCAGTAAGCATCTGACGTGGCAAAAAATAGGGACACATCATAAGAGTTAACACCAAGTTAACGTTTCAGACTAGTAGAGAGACCACTTGAAGAAACAACTTTTTCCTAAAACAATCGCATAAAGGAGACATTTCAATATTCTTATGTGACATCAACATCTTATAAGCTCTGTTGAAAACTCACCACCAAGTATATTTCTCCAAATCCCTTATCAAATGTATTTTCCTAGAAAACAAAGCCACAAAAGAATGAAAAACACTCTACAACCAACTCTTCCTCCCATTAAAACCACACGCACACATCATTCGACACCACATCAACGAAAATAACATTTTTATCAAGACCCAAATTATAATCAACTAAATTGATCACTTAACACCACACCCTCTACTCAAGGTTCATGTTAAACCAACAAATTTCTCTTATTTTCAATCAGTTTTTCAAAAGAAAAAAAATTTGAAAACCAATTAATATATGAAACTCAATCACCTACCCTATGGATATATCTCCTCCACACAAAATCTTTACCTACCACACCTAGGGGCGGACCCACGCATTAGCCAGTGTGTTCAAATGAACCCCCTCATCTCTATAAATTTACACTAAAAATCTGTATTTTATTGACCTTGAACCATCTGAGATTTGAATGTTGAACCCTTTTTGCACCTTTGTTGTTTAATCTCTCCTAATTTGTTGCAAACTATCACACTCTCTCTTATATTAAAGCTGCAATTGCACTCCATAATTCTCTCTCCTGTTCAATCGTAGTCATGCTTCTCTCAATTTTTATACTAATTTATTATTAAAGACATTTAAAGTTGTTGCAATAACAATAAATTTATTCACATTGTTTAGAAATCCAGATCAAATGTAGTTTATATACAATAATCATACTCCTCAACCCAATAAACGCTTTTTAAAAAGGACAAAATCGTAAGGGTTCGGTCAACTATCAAAAACGGACAATACATCAAAAGATAGTGTCATATTTGATGGTGGATCAAAACCAAAATAATTTGAATACCCAGAGCCAGGACCCTGTCAACACCACTGACCACACCACCACTTAACAAACCATATTTTTTTTTATTACTTTCAATGATAAGCAATTCTTTTCTACACTCAATCCAATTTTTATGTTTTAACGCTTAGTTATTTTATCTCTATACCAAATAGCAAATATCCTAAAAACTCACAAATAACTCGAGGTGCTATATTGAAACTCGGATGAAAATATCCAACTTAACAATATCAACATTGTCAATTGAGGTAGGAATTAACCTTTTGTTTTAATCTGTGAAGAAAATGGGAATAAAAATCAACAAAAGAGAACTAAAATATTTCAGCTGTAACATATCCCAGAAGTTCGTTTCATTATGTTCTTGTATTTGTCATTCACTAAACTAGTTCAGTTAAAAGTTTTGTCAAAAAGAATTGAGTAGAAGAAGCCTCTTGAGGCTGTGGAGAATAGTTTTGTTATGTGCAAAATTTATTAAAGGGATGCTCTAACTCTAAACATAAAATCAAACTAGCAATTTTCTATGCATCCACCAATCGAAGAAAGCAAACCCTGAATTTCAACCCACTTTCCACAACAACATATAAATTCTAATCCTAATATTATATAAACCACAGTCGAAATAAAGTTCTTATGTTTGATATTACATATATACAAACATGACCGACACCCCCTTTCATATCCTTCACGCTCTAAAAAGAGCTCTGTTGCATGAGGTGATCCAACATATTGTTGGACTGCATGCACAGTGGAACAAGATCCTCTCTAAAAACACAGGACTCAATTCATGAGAGAAAGACTGATCTTCTAAAAATAAAGACTCAATTTCTCTCCAAATAAAAATTGCAACTTAAGGGAGAGCTACAAGCAGATCGTTGCAATAGTGTGGAGAAAAAAACAGCTTAATCCTGACTAGTGATGATATATTTTGATTGGAGATTCAAAAAATTTGTTCACATTCTTTGATAAATGGTTCAAGAATTAATAGAAAACCATGAACACTGGCTGACTTTTTATGCAACAGTTGAAGGCCTTCTTTTATGTCTAAATCATTGACTAACTTTTCAATATAAAAATACAACCAAACAACAATATCTCTCCGTGTGTTGCACGGATTAAAAGTACTAGTAGATTACACTTGCAGGCCAGGAAAAAACAACCCTCAAATAAAATCTCTAAAGCACCTATTGGAGTAAGAGTCATGACAAATTCCATCAAGAAAATGAGGACAAAAAGAAAACAAGAAAAATATAAGGCAGAAACTATTAAAAGTATCCACTGTACAAAGATAATATAATGAGATAAAACAATTGAACAGATATTCCAATTACAGTGACAAGTTGAGTCAGTCATGGCTTCCAGGTAAAACCCATGTTATCATCCAGATCACTGTTAAAGAAAGCGCCATCCGTGAAGTCGGGGGCAAATTCGGAAGCAACGTCTTGTAAGGCTAGATTCTGCGACATATCAGATGTCCTCTGGTTGAATCCATTGTTGCCGCCTCCACCAGCTGCTGCAGAAGAATCACTGTTTGAAGCTGCTTTGAAGCTGTTACTCCTTGAAACAGGTCCATTATTTCCTTGACCATTGGCAGAGCCTCCTCCATTTGTGGTTGGAGTTTGGCCCCCAAAACCCAAATTATTCTTTGCCATATTCCCACTTACATTGGGTCCACTATGAGACTGTTGTTGTACTCCCCCGTTATTTGACATATCCTGCAGTAGTTGCTGGATCATCTGTTGTTGCAGTGATTGGTTTCCTTGAGGTCCCTGAGAGTGATTTTGTTGCGGTAAATTATTTGCACTTAACGAGCGCTGTTGAAGGTGTTGTTGCTGCTGCTGCTGCTGCCGCTGCTGTAGTGAGGGTAGATGGGGATTTGAGAATCCACCACTACTGTTGTGAGGTGAATTCTGCATAGAGCCTGGGATTATAGCAGCCCCAGCACCTTGCAAAGAAGCTGGTGAGGGAGTCTGGTTTGAGTTACTGAAAGGGGACCCTTCTCGATGAAGTGAGCCAGGGCTTGAATTCATAGAGTTTTGCCTCATGAGAAGATTCTGGTAATTGGACATTGCCATAGCAGCTTGTGATGGCCCAGTCAAAGCACCACGATTGCCCATATTGTGATTACTATTGCTTATGTGATTGTTTGATCCAGGATTCAATGCCATCAGTTTATTAAGTGTGTTTTGATCAGGTGGGGGTCCTTGACCATTTGCTGCCTGTTCCATCTCCTGCATCTTTTGCATTTGGAGCTTTGGCGTGGTTGAATATTGAGAATAATTTTTCAAACTCTCTGCAAGCAAATGTAGGATTAATAAAGACGGAAACCACAGAGGCTAATTGTCGAAGTGTAATTAAAAATTTCAAACTGAATAACTTTTATTGAATTATTCAAGTTACTTCAATATTTACTTTTCATTTTCGTTTCTACCCGTGTAATTTGAAACAGCTGCACCAATATTTATAAAGATAATGATAAAAACCACAAGACTTACCAAGTGCTCCAACGTTGTGATCAAAACATATATCGATTAGATCTTTCATGCTATTGCAAACTTCAGAAATCTGTAAAAACATAACAGAAGGCAGAGAAAAAAAAAAGGCTTTGATTAAATAAATTATGGAAAATGAATTTTGGTTAGACTGTTTTTCAACGCTGCAGAAACTATGAAATATAACTTAACATTTTACCTGCAAAGTTCTCACAAATCTTTTCGAAAATCCCAAGTCATTTAGCGATTGTAGCTCCAAACTCTTCGCAAGCTGACGCCCAGCAGTCAGGACCCTTTTGCAAAAGAAACATTATCATAGAGTTTAGTGCAGTAACATTTTAGTATTAACCTCTACAAACCTAACTCAAGAAAACAAATTATAAATTAATTTATGTAACAATAAATCCCCTATCCTTGTTAGTTGACCATGTATGACTTCAAACACATTTGCATATGCTATAAAAAGAAGTTAATTCTGTAAAAAACAGTACAAAATGGAGAAACAAAAGTTTTACAACTTTTCTTTGGCTATTTTTCCAACTCAATTGCCAAAAAAAAAAAAGTAAGCATTATACATAGATCACAACATCTTCACATAAAGCATGCAATCAAGAGAGATGGTGAATCTGAGCAAGAGGATTTCCTAAATATGTCAATCAGTGAGTAACAACCATGCATCAACTTACATGTTACTGTTTGTTTGCAAGTCTTGCTGAGAGACCCCATCTGAACCACTTTCAGAAATTGTACTCTGGCATTTTTGAGCAACCTGAACTAATTGGTTGACCTGTAAAAAAAGGTAAAAATTATAAGAACCACATTCCAAAATAATACCTCTACACTATCATTCCAATTATATAGATATCATTGTGGAGTCAGTGTTATATCATCTCCATAGAGTTATCAGTGACAAAGAAAGACGACAGGTTTACTCAGTGGCCCAGAGATTTTCAGAAGCAGCTCCATCATTTAGGGGGCACGAATCTTGTACATTTGGTTCATCCTGGTTAAAGTGGGTAGAACTTTCACACCTTTGGGAAATTTCAAGAACCATTGTAGATACTTGAGAATTGTAGCAATCCCAAAAGTTTAACCATATAATTAGTCGACTATGATGGTAATGGACAAAATGTTTGGAACAATCAAGAATCGTTATTAGTTCTTTTTGAATCTTGTAGTGTAGCTAAAGGCTTCATCAAGAATATGAATCTAATAGCACAAAGACACACAGAATGTGGTGACGAATTGCAGTCTTACACCAACATAGCATGCAGAATCATATACCTGTGGTGCAACTAACTTTCGAGGAAGAAGTTCTTCGTGGCGCCTTACACAGAAATCCCAAGAAAATATCTGAGCAAATTATCAAGATTTTCAGTGGACAATACAAACAAAAAGATTCAAACAATAAATAAATATAGTTAGATATGGTGACGATCTATAACCTTCAGGTCTTGAGTAAATACAATACGAAGTTGACCCTCGCGAACAACACGAAGCTGCTCATACACACATTCTTGAACTGCTTTGGTATATTCTAACATCATCAACCCAGAAGGAAATCTTACTTCACGCGGCAAGTCCAAAAACAAAAGTTCATCGATCACTCCACCACCAAATTTGACTACGTTAAGTCTGGGTAGTATATCAAAAGTTGCCTCTGTTAAACAAATCCAGAATGCAGATATTATTAGGCTAGCATTATCACACAAAAGGGAACATGCTAACAATCAAGTTACAGGTATGAACAAAACAATATCCATACCAAATCCCCTTCTTCCAGATTTAGTTCCACATATGTCACACTGCCAAGCATGCTGAAGAAACAAATATCAACGTCAGATTATCAACTCGTCAAGGAATCAGAAGTACCATGACAATAAAAGGGCAAAGGAAAAAAATGAGAAGCAAATTCCCATAATTTATGAGTTTGGCTTTGCACCATTTATTTCCCATTTACGAGAGAGATAGACACAAGTGATAGCTTTTTATGGGATCCACTAAATAAAATGAATCATACTAAACTATCACTTGTGTCCATCTCTCTCACAAATGGACAATAACTAAATGGAGCAAAGTCGAACTCACAATTTACAGCTCTTGTCTAGAGATATTCAGAGAAGTTGCCTGCAATTACATGATGATAACATTAAGTCCATTAAATCTTTGAATTCAAGATTAATCATTAGCAAATATTGCAGCATCATCCTATTCATGGAATAACATACAAGGAAAGAATAAGAAGTGCAAAAACTGACCGTAGTTGCCTGGGGTAAAACACCAGCTGTATGGTGTCCAATGTTACTATATAATGCCAAGCACCACCGTTGCTTTGCACGAGGAGAGTAATATTCAGCCACAAATTTTCTCCAATATGCAATACTATTATCCTGAGAAAACAGGTCAACAAAATTTTAGTCATGCTGTACCTAATCTAGATGTTAAAAGAAGCAACCAAAACATTAAAAATATGTTAAGATAAATACACTAATTAGTTTGTGCTTAAAACAAAAAACAAAAATAAACAAATGATTTACAGCATCACAAACAGAATTAAACATCCCCAAATCATAAAAGGTTGTTGCTCCATAAACTAAAGAAATCATGTAGACAGGTTTTCACATGCAGCAAATAAAAAAACTGACATTTGGCCGCTGTCTTTGATGATAGAGGTACTGCATCAATCGACGGGCACATACACCTCCAACACCACCACCATCATACGGACGCTTCACACCAGCTGAGGGCTGCATCATTTGTTGTGGTATTTGCTGCCTCTGCATTTGCTGTTGCTGCTGCTGTTGTTGCTGCAGAAACTGCATTCGCTGAGCCTGGGGCAATGACTGAAAGATTTGTTGCTGAGCCTGGGGCAACGACTGAAAGATTTGTTGTTGCTTCAGCCTCTGTTGCTGAAACATAGCCTGTAACTGCGGATTACGATTTTGGAATTGTGTGGGGTCTTGTCTCTGAAGAAGCTGCTGTATTACCTGCTGTTGCATTATATCATCTTGTTTGATATCCAGCCTACGTTTTTTCAGCAGGTGGGATATATTATTTGGATCTTGAGTGAAAGATCCAGGAACTTGTGCACCCGTTTGGTGGGAAGATGAGCCAGCTTGAGAAGCAGGCAAAAGCATGGAACTTGAACCACCCTGCAGCTTCTGTTGATTTTGCTGCAACTGTTGAGCATTCTGATCTTGATGAGAATTCTGCTGTACTACAGAGGAACCATCCATTGCAGGTGACCCAGAAATACTAATATTGTTTGATGTAAATGACAAGGGTGAGGCAGGTAATCTTAGATACGAGTCTCCATTAATGCTTGCACTTCTTTGCATATGGCGCTCACCAGAGAGTGCAGAATTTGCATCTGTGACTAAAGAACTAGCTCCAACACTTGGCGCTGAGTTTGCCACACTGTTCAAAATTCCGTTATTCATATCCCCAGAAACCGGACCAAGGTTGGAATGACCAGTTCCAGGTATAGTGTTAGATGAGTTAACTAACGATGAGCTCAAGTGAGAGTTAACTAAATTATGTGACTGCCCCTCTCCTTGAAAGAAAATTCCAGAACTTGATGATGATTGAGCTAAACCTCCTGCCACCCGAGAAGGTGCCATGGGAGGTATGCCCCCTTGGCGACTGGAATCAAAGTAGCTATCGTAAGCCAGGCTTAACCAGTGTTTAAAATATCCTCAAACATAGACAAATTGAGTACTAAACCCTGACTGTATCTCCTCTTTCTCTAAGATTTACAAACTTCACCGACAAACCTGCAAAACACATGTGCAACAAAATGCTCAAAAATTGCAATTTTCTTCTCAAATCTTAACCATGTACAAACTATTCAATACAGATCAAACAAAATTGAGAAAATATATATTAATTAACATGAGAAAGTTGAGCTAAAACTAGTTCACCAAAATTAAAAAAAAAAAAAACTGATTAAGAACCATATACACATTTTTTGAAAGCAATCATCAAAATACAAAACAGAGAGAATAAAATAGACATTCATCAGCACTAAAGACAGTTGAGCTGAAGCTAATTCACCCAAATTAAAATAAAAATACATGATTAAGAACCATATAAATAACCACACTATCACACAAAGCAAAATTACATCAAACAAATCCATTCATAAAACCCTAATTCTTATTCTTACTACTAAAATTAAACCACGAATCTCATCTTTTTAAATCACGTCAACAAAATTGATCAATAAATCACCACACTATCAAACAAAGCAAGATCAAATCAAATAATTTCATTCACAAAACCCTAATTTTTATTCTCAACATTAGAATTAAACCATCAATCTCATCTAAAAGTTAAATCATTACCACAAAGCCAGCCCTCACAATTCATACATACAAAAAAAAAAAAAAACCTAACACCCAAAATTACATACCATAACCTGAAAAACAAACCAATTAAACCCCCAATTTTTATTCCAAAAAAACAACAAATTTCGTAATCCTAAAATCTAACAACAATGAAATTAACATTTCAAATATCCCAAATCAATTAAAAATTCAAGCTTTAAACTCATTAAACAAACTACAAAAAAAAAAACTAGAAAAATTCACTTAATGTTTAACATGATCAACAAGCAATGATTTGAAAATTGAACCCTCACATTTCACACATTCAAAAGAAAACCCTTAAAACCCCAAAATAAAATATCATAACCTAAAAACCAAACCAATAAAACCCTCAATTTACATTCCAAAAAACACCAAAACTCAAAATCCCAAAATCTAAAACAACAAAAATTAACAATTCAACTACCCAAAATCCCAACTCATCACTCACGGAAAAAAAAATCACCTAAGTTTATCATGACGAACAAACAATGATTGAAAATTGAAACTTCAATTGAAGAATGAAAGGAAAAAAAACCCTAAAACCCAAAATTACATAGCATAACTTAAAATACAAATCACCAACCCCCAATTCACATTCCAAAAAACACAGAAAAACTCATAATCCCAAAATCTAACAACAATTAAAGTAACAGTTCAATAACCCAAAATCCCGAATCAACCAAAAATGCAAGCTTTAAACTCATCATCACCAAAAAAAATTAAAAAAATTAAATCCACAAAATTTCACTTAATGTTCATCATGATCAACAAGCAATTGAAAAAACATGAAAAAAAAACATAATTTTGAAAGGAAACTCACATCGAAACCTTGAGCTGAGAAAAGTGAAACGTCACTTTCTGAAACAAAAAAATTATAAAAAAAATAATAATAATTAAAAAACGAAACAGTGAGAGAACAAGAACAAGTGAATGTGTAAAGAGAGTATTTATAGTAGCTACGATGACTTGTTTTTACCGGTTCATGTTACTGGCTATAACCGGTTGAATTTCTGGTACGTGTCAAGTGTGTTAGTTTGTAGCTTAGTCGGTGATAGATTCAGAGTTTTAAGGCTAGGGAGATTGTGTACGTGGCGGCTTTTTATTGGTCTATATTAGAAAGAGAAACTCTTCTAGAGGGAAAGAAGAGAAACTCTTTGTACGCGTGTTTTGCTTTATCTAAAATTAACTAGCAATTATCTATTGTCTATCTATATCTATTTTTAATGAATTTACACTAATGATAATGGTAAATGAAGATCTATATCTATATCTATAACAATGTAATCGGATCTTCTTTTGATTCTTTATAATCGAGAAAATTATTTCTATAAATGAAGTTGCGAAGAAAGTCGGTAGATAGATAGTTGGTTATTGGTCTTTGATACTTTACTCTTTTGGGTTCTATTAGTCAACAAAGTATACGTCTTTGTCATATCTTGTTTGTATTATATTTCCTGAAATATCTTCTTCATATATGTTTTGTTTGGTAACACTGTAGGTATATCAGAACCACAGATAATCCACTGTGATAAAACTACACTTAGTAGCTTATGCAAAATCACATAGAGTTGTTGTGATTCTGACATATATATTGTGATACCAAACACACACTTCAACTCTTGCAACAATTTCCTTGCACTATTTGACTCGAATTGTTTTTTATTAGAAAGGCAATCAAAGTTTCTCTTTGGCAATTTGGTATCATTTGTCTATATCTTTCTTTGTTGTCCAAGTTTCGCCTCAAGTTAAATTTAAATCAACAATTTGTTATTCATGAGATATATGAAAGGAAAGAACTTATGTATGGTATGTGGCTTCATTGTGGGAAAATTATTTTTATAAATGGACTCCCGAATAAGTTTATAGATAATAGTCATCTATCAACCTGTAGTACCTTCCTTTTTGGGCTCTCCTAGTCGGTCAACAAAGCATATGCCTCTATCATATCTAGCATTGCATTCGCCGAAAGGTCTTCTTCGGTTATTGCAACCACCACTTCTTTGCACTCTTTAACTCAAACTTTTTTCCTTTCACAAAGTTAGTGAAAAGTGTAAGATTTGTCTATGTATATCTAGTATCATTTGTCTATATCTCCTTGTGTTGTCTAAGTTTTGCCTTAAGTTAAATCTATTGTAGGACAGTTATGCCTAAGTCTTGTGAAATTCTCTCATTAGTGGGATTTCCATCACAGACACTAGTATGAAAAAAAATCAACATATATACTACGCTAATGAACTATCATTCTCACGAAATACAAAATCAATAATTTGTTATTCATGAGATATATGAAAACACGTAAATATATACCACACACACTATGAATTATAATTGTCATCTATTGCTAAGGTAATTAATCAACTAATGTTTTATGAATAACTAATTAAGTATGATTAGTACCAAATAAGATGCTATCTACATAGTTTGTATTAGTGTTTAAAGAACAAACATTCTAGTAGAACCGAACCATCAATAAACCTAATCGATATTGTGTTTCAACATAGAGTGCTTCTCGTATGAAATATCTGGTACAACAACTTTAATTCATACTAGTAAATGAAGATCTATATCTATAATTAATTTGATTTGATAATTCAACTAAGAATCAAATCTCTTATAGTCAGGAAAACTATTTCTATAGTAAATGAAGATCTATATCTATAATTAATTTGATTTGATAATTCAACTAAGAATCAAATCTCAGATGTTAGCTTCTGATTTAATAACCTCAGATGTTAGATTTATTCGTAGACAAGCCAACAAAGTCACTCATAACTTTGCTAGGGTGGTTTTGCGTCATACTAGTTTCCATATTCATATTAAGATTTCATCTTGTATCTCTACTATTATTTTAAATGAAATGCAATAAGTTTCTTCTTGTAAAAAAAAAAACTAAGAATCAAATCTCTTTTTGATACCTCATAGTCGGGAAAACTTTCTATAAATGGACTTGAAAGAAAAAGTCTCTAGATAATAGTCATTTATCAACCAATGCCTTCCTTTTTAGGTTCTCTTAGTCAATGTCAACAATGCATATGCTTCTATCATATTTATTTTGCATTGCATTTCCTAAAATTTCTTCAACTCATGCAACCACTTATTTGCATTCTCTAGATCAAACTATTTTCCTATTAGAAAGGCAATCAATAATGTAAAAATTGACTATGCAAATATAGTATCATTTGTCTGTATTTTCCTTTGTTGTGTAAGTTTTTCTTTAAGTTGGATCTATTGTGGCCAAGTCTTGTAAAACTCACTCGTTCGTTAATTTCCGAAACAAACACTTGCATGAAAAAAATTAACATTAGTATTATGCACATGAAACATCAGTCTCATGAAATTACAAAATCAACGATTTATTATTCATGGGATATATGAAAACACATAAATATATGTCACACATACTATTAATCATAACAATCATCTATTGGTAAGGTAATTAATCAACTAACATTTTATACATTACTAAGTATTGGTCAATATGAATTAGAGTCCATCCACACACAGTTTGTAGCAACGTCTTAGTAATAGACAATCTAGTGAACAGAACCATTCATAAACTATTATTTATTTTATGTTTCAACATAGGGTAACTATTGTCTAAGTTATTTGGTATAACAATTTTAATTACTATTATTTGCTTAATTGTGTAATGTATGGGTCATATATATAACATTTTAGTGTGCCCCTTATATGTTCCCATTTAAAAAAAAAAAATTATCTGTGATCCCCGTTAAGTTTAACCTTCTATGACAGGTTATTTATTTATTTGTATATTCCATATATCCAATTATTACCTTCTTTCCTGCTACTATCTTCTTCAACCTTAATTTATTTAAAAGAAATCAAATCTTAGTCAACTTCGTGGAAGACTAAGGTGATATGTCTTTTGACGGCCTCACAACAAGAAGTTTAGGTCACGATGAGGAGGAAGATGAATTAGAGGAAATCAAAGCAGAGTGGGAAACGAGAGTCAACATGATTCGGAGAAAGTGAGAACTCACTGTATTAGAAGATTTTTAGTTTTCGACAAGACTGACAAGATTCTGAAAGAATTGAGAGGACTTAAGAAACATCATGGTGGCGGGGTGATTGTGTAGGGGTGTACATGGGTTGGGTCGACCCTGAAAACTCACCCAAAAAAGGTGGGTTAAGCAGGGTAATTGGGTGAGTATGATTTTAAAAAATGAAAAACCAATAAAAATAACGGGTTTCGGGTAAACTTAGACCCACACTCAATAAACCCACTTACCCAATAATGTCAATATTTTTATTTTTTATTTTTATAGGGAAGAAGGAGAATACCAAAGATTTTGGTCATCAAGTCTAATTTTTAAAATTGACACAAGACATCCTCTGTATTGAAAATCAAAACATGCTAAAGTTACATGTTAGGATGTTGTACTTTTTGGTTATTTTGATGCTAATGCAATTGAATGTCATACTACTTTAGTTTGTTGAAAGTATTTTATGATGAATTTTATTATTTTATGACAATAAAATACAGTAAAAATAAGTTACACAATCTTTTTAAGAAAATAAAAAAAGTTGAGTAACTTTTATGAAAAAGTATGAGGATTCATCAATTAGTCATCTAATATTAACAAAGAAAATAATAATAATTTGGGTAATCCTATACCCAACTCAACCCAAATCGAAAATTAGTGGGTTTGTCCAAACCGACCCAATAATATAACGGGTGCATATTTTACTTCACCCAGATCGGAGTACCCTACTCGGTTTGGGTCTTGGATTTGATCAAACTCAACTCAAACCGACCCACATATACAACGCTAATTGTAGGGTGGAAATCTGGAATAGAATAGCAAGAAGAAGGGAGTGCATTTGTACAAAGTAAAAAAAAATGTTTTCCTACAGTTCCAACCGGTTATATCCGATACTTTTAAAGGTCCACCCACGGAACTTTTCTAGAGGGTGCATATTAGGGGCTCTCAACATTCTATGTAAACAAATATAGATGTGTATCCTCTTGCAAAGAATTGTACACACACAAGTGTGTGTGTTAGTCTTTCATGTATGATTGAAGGATCAGATATACATAGATATGTATATCACCAAAATATATAGTATAGAGTCCTAAATATACAAACCAATTAATTAATTAATTAATTTATTGAATAAGAAACAAATAATTTCATAATTTAATAATAGAATAAAGTTACCTTTTGAAAGATTATTTCTCAAAATAAACTCGTGAAGAAGTCCAAGATAATAATTGTATATCATCCTTTAATATATTGTAGAACAATTGTGGCCAAGTCTTGTAAAACTCGCTCATTAGAGGGATTTCCATCAGAAACACTTGCATGAAGAAATCAACATATATAATATGTAAATTTAGCATCAGTCTCATGAAATTCAAAATCAACAATTTCTTATTCACGAGATATATGAAAACATGTAAATATATGTAACACACACTATGAGTCATATGGATCACTTTTTTTTTTTTTTGAAGGAAGTCATATGGATCACTTATTAATAAGATATTCAATCAACTAACATTTTATCCATAACTAAGTACGGTCAGTACACAATAGGAGTCCATTCAGAAATAGTTTGTATCAACATCCTAAGACAAATGTCTAGTGGAATCCAACCATTGATAATCCCATATTCTATTTTGTGTTTTTACATAGGATACTTGTCATATAAAATATCTAGTATAATGGTTTAATTCCCGCTATATTGTGAAATTATGCAATGCAAGGGTCATATATATTAGACGCTATAACAATTTTATGCAAACAAATATTTATATGTGTCCTCTTATAAAGAATTTTATAGACAAACACATAAACACACACACATAACACGCACATTAGCCTTTCATATATGATTGAGGACCAAATATACACAAATATGCATATCACCAAAACATATGATATAGTCCTAAATATGTGAGTGTCACTTATTTTTCCTCTAATAAAAAGTTGCAAATAAAAAAAGAATACACATTTCATGCTAATAATCAACCAAAAATAATTTTACAATCCTCTATATAGTAGTTAATACAAGGGTGTCAGTAATTTTATATTTTAATTTAACATAATGGTGTTACAGATTGTTTACATTTATCAACCAAAAAATGACATGTATATAATTAATTAGCGAAAGAAATAAATAGTTCAAAGCATAATAATAAGTGTTGACAAATATTTTGTTAAACTTACTGTTCCTGTCATCAAACAGAAGAGTCAGTCGAAGATCGTGCGAAGTAATCGCTGCGATGGTTCATGGTGGCTGGAGCAAATCATTCACCATAGTGGAGGGTGCACCTGCAAAGACACTCAAACACTCAAGTCAGTGAGATTTCCATGAGGTTTGAGGATATTTCTAAGAATACGAGTGTGTACCTTGTTTCTAGTGTGGCACACCATATATATAGACCCTAAGCGTGGATATGCCGATTTTTTCTTTGTGGCTCAATGGCCGAGCGATCGTTAGATCAAATGAATGACTTAGAGCTGCTACGAGCGTGTCATCCTGTGCAATGCGACTCTTCATCAGTGCAGGTAGACTGTAGCAACAAATGGATGCCTTATTAGGCCTTAGTTGTAGAAACCGCATCAAGATCCATAGGATGGGCCTACGCATGTTCCGCAACTCTTATCTATTGCAAATTTTCAATAAATATATTATTTATAAACTATCTTTGAAGTAATATTTTTATCTTCACATTATTCATCTATTAGCAATATTTTCTAATCATTCCTTGAAGTAACACTTGATATTGCATCATATATTTGTATCCTCAAATTCCACCTGCTACCACATTTACACATCTAACAACTTACTCTTGAAAATCTTTATCTTTAGGCTAATTGACACCTCAAGAAATTGTACAATATATATGTCGCTGTAGCTATTAACCAAGAATAAGGTTTAGGCATATTCGCAGACCAAGCCACTATCTTTAAGACGTTTTGTGACTCTATCTGAATTATGCAACAAATTTTAGTTTTGTTATCCACATGATAAGACAACTCTCTATGCCGAAGAGAACCCAACAAACTAACACCCTCACAAACTAATAGAATTGTTAGGGAAAACAAAACCAAAGGAGAAAAGCATTTCTTTTAGAAATCACACCTTTTACCGTAGATTTTTTTTTCCTATGCTCTCATGAGCTAAAGACACCCACACTCTCATATTATACATTGATACATTATTATGATATTAAAACACATCATTGTTATTAAAACCAAGTTGCCAATGTTTTTTATAGGCAATGAAAAGAATGCAACAGTGATCAAATAAGCGATATCAAATTTAAAACAAAATGTACCAAATTGATTTTTTTTAATAAGATCATTCAACAATCTCTATTTAATTTTATTAAAAACTATTTTATCGAACAATAAGGTAATTCAACATAAGTTTAAGTACAAACAATGTTGTTCGTAGACTTGAATCATTGCATAGTGATGATATTTTAATTTATTCTATAATGATATGTAGTCTTGAACTTTATCTTTGACAATACTCTAAAAAAAAACTTTATCTTTGACAATATTACACACTCAATATTTTAGGGTGTATATTTCAAAGGCTCGTGTATTAGGTGATGCATTTTATCTCTATATAATAAATATTCTAGAAAAATCCATCCAAATTTTCATAGAACGTGGTATCACTTCCACAATCATATAGGTGATTTTATCAAGCATACTCGTTTAGCTATGCACCTCACTCCATATAGAGTATAAAACCCATTAAGAAATTGATCCAACCGCTTATAGTTCAAGTGTCCTCAATATTCTAGAAATGGGCTAAATAAACTTTCCATTTTTTTTAAAATCTAAATTTTTATTGCAAAGGTTATGATGGCTCTTTTGTCAAAATGAACAAACGAAGAGATTTACAATTAAATTTATTGAAACTATATAAATAAAACTAACTATTAATCAATCAATAATGATTAAGTGAATATTAAATCAATTTTCAATTAACTATACAGTTCACAAATCAATGTCAAACAAGATATCAAATTCTTTTAGTAAAACAAAAGATATCAAATTCTTAATACAATAATAGAATAACACAATTGAGAAATCAATTTTATGTGACAGAGAGATTAACACCACATATCTAATTTCTAGTATTTATCATAGAATATAAATTACACAATTATGAAAGATTGAATTTTGTAACATACCAATAATCACACAAATATCAAATTCGATCTCAAAATCAACAAATCACAAAAATTATGAAGCGAAAAAATTTAAATAGAGAGGGTTGAGGGAGATCTCACCGGTGTTTTCATACTAGATCGATCACATATCTTATCCCGTGATCTACATCAAGTCCCCACACGATTCGTGTGATACTTTCTTCCATTGTGAATTTATGTGAAAAATACAGAATTCTCGAGGGTCTTATTACACTTTGAAGAACAAATTATCATCAAGGGAAACCCTAAAACCTAGAAATTTGAAGAACATCATCTTCAAATCGAAAATTCATAACCTCTAATAGAAAAAAAAAACCCTCTTTAATTGAGAAAATAAACTAAACCCTAAAATTTCCTCGCTTTAGAAATGAACAGATGCACGCTTTTCAACAAAGAAAGATTCCCCACCCTCCCTTTCTAAGTCTCACGCTTTTTTTTGCGATCCAGATGAATTTTGTAGACGAAATATATCAAATGAATATTAGAGGAAAAACTGTTATGAGAATTTTTATATGGAAAATAGTTTCAATGAGAAAACATAATTTAATGCACTTTAAAAGAAACTTTTACTTCGTAGGAATGGGAATCAATTAGTATAATTAGACGAATTGATTCATGCATCTCGTAGGAAATCAACAAATTGATATGGGTTAAATAAATTTTTAGTCCCTATCGATATATCAAATTTTGCTTTTAGTCCCTCTAAAATAATTGAGAAACTTTTGGTCACTTAAATGTTCTCTCCATCATGACTTTTGGTCATTGTTGTTAACTTCAATTAATGGATAATGATGTGCCAATGCCACTTGTGCTCAGTTGAAGAAGGTGACGACTAAGTAGTGATTCACCTGTTTGATTCTTGTATTCCTAAATTTGAAACATTAGAAGTAGTAATTCGCGTGTTAGAGGTGTGGAACATTGGTCCAATTTTTCTTCTTTGCTGAGGTAGGTTCACCATGGTCTTTCTCTTTTTCATTTGTCTTTACATCATTTTCTTTATATTTAATGGGTTATGGTCGGTCGTGTTAAATTTGTTGTATGTATAGTTAATGACATGTGGGGTAGGATTCAATTTGATATTTCCATCATTTTAGGGTTAAATATGTTTTTTATTTACACTACATCTACATCGTTATTATATGTATAATGTATGTAAAATTTTAAAACTTAGAACAATGATTGACCGACCAAGGCAATGGGTCACTGGTTGGACCGCATGACTATTAACCCTTCAACACTAATTTTTTTAAAAAATCCATGACATAAATAACTATAAAATTCAATATAAATTCGTATGTTTAAAAAAATCACACATTTAATAATTTTTCTACAATTGAAAATCTTCATAATCATTGAAATATTCTTTTAACAAATGATCACAAACTCTCTGCAGTAAAGCACACGTTCTTGGTTGCATTTTTTGTCATATTCTTTTCACATGATATTATTTTATTTAGTTATATAACCATATAAGCCCAAACCCATTCAGTAGAAACTAGAAGAAAATTGCTCGTCACACACAAAATTGCTCACAAGCACTAGGAAAAGATCAAAATGCCCCTAATGACAGTTAACTGTCGTTCTTCGACCCAACGTAGTTAACTGTGGTTGATATAACGACAGTTAACTACCGTTGGATCAGAGAAAGGTAGTTAACTGCAGTTGGGTCAGAGAACGGAAGTTAACTGTCGTTGCCCTCTGATATGCAGACAACAACAGTTAAAATACAATTCCAGAACCAGTACAACCAATTCACTTAAAATACTCGAACATAACCAATGCCACTATGTAATCATTCATAATTCAAAAAAATTACACAAATTTGACATTACATTAACAATACACGAATGATTGAAATTCAACAAAAGTGCAACATTAGGAGTTTTGACAACATATTACACAACCATACATAAAAAAAGTCCATAAATTGACATCAAATCGCTACCGACAATTTAGGCAGTCGTAGTTGGAACGAACACAAAGATATAACTTTTAATTTTCGACCATCGACCTTAACATAGATACTACATCGTCATCATCATAAATAACTTAAGGATAATAAACAGTTTTCTAGAGGTCTTTATCTTTATCCGTCCTCAGATCTACACATGGTGTATGTACAAATACATGAGATGTAGTATGATTTTCACCAAGATGGACAAAGTATATATTAAGTTGTGTCTTCAACTCATCTAACTTGTCAGCGGGGGTTAAAAAAAACCTTAACCGTCCTCTTGAAAATGGAGTATCAGACATGAGCTTTAACTTTTCCATTTTCAGACATGTTTCACTTGACAAAAGTATATGGAATAACAAATATCAAAATAAAACGAAATGAAATGAAATGTAAAATAAATTGTTGATCAAATAGAGACATATATTTATATAAAATACAGTGTAATAAGAACCATATCAATTGTCGGTGCTTTGTCCACCACATTAAAAGCATATATTTATATAATATTAGTTATATATTGGCCACAAAAAAAAATGGTGTTACATTATCGACCACAAAAAATATGTCGGTGCATTGTCTACAAAAAAATACGAACACCGACAAAAAAGTGTCATAGTGAAATTTGAATCATCTACATCTTCTTCAATAACTTCAAATTCTTCTTTTGCTTTATCAAGAGTATCACACAAAATTGGATTGAGCTCATTTGATTCTTTTTTCGGTGGTTTCTCTCCTTTTTCAATCTCCATGAGGTCTCAGAACAAAGATTGTCTATCCAAAAACTCATATTCCCATGTCTCAGCCTCAATATTTTTGTGTAGCTTCCACTCTGTAGACGATGGAGGTATTTGACAACTATCTTTAAAAAAATGTTTGGGGATTGAGCCAAGACACATGACATAGGTATTTGGGTTAAGTGGTTGCCTACCTCTAATTGGGTATAAAGTCTCTGAAATACCGATTTCATGATTTATCAACTTAACTACAACTCTATTGTAACAAATTGCAACAATGAGACTCATGTATGGTAACGTCAACTACTTATATTCGTATGCAATTCCAGTACTATTTTGGGGAGGGTACAAACCATTCAAGATATAGTTGAAACGCTCCTCACTCCCAAATACCTAGTCACTCATATGTTTGTTCACCTTTGTAATAAGTGCGCTACGAATCATAGAATGACTTTCTTCGGTCAAACCGATGTGCTCAGCTATAGCCCGAAATCTACAATCCCATCGCTTGTAGCATCCACAATTTTTGCAATAAATGATTTCATGATTTTTGGCATATGATCGATAAGCGTTGGAACTGGAATATGCTTTGGAACCCAAATAGGTGTTGAAACCGGGGAACGTGATGGATTGCCAATACAAACATTAGGCATGTGTTTGGATCCCAACCCTCTAAACTCAATCATTACGAGTGTAATTAAGATGTGTGGGACGAATTAACATGACTTATGTTTAAAGATAATTTAGGATTGGAGATAGTCATAAATGAACTTGTGAATCGTCTTTAATTGAACCATGAGTTGAGTGTAACTTGTTAATTGGCTAATGAGGTAGGAATACTGTCATAGTATGATGGTAATGTGATAAGATAATGATGAGTTAGTTGATGATAGTTGATGGCAAAATATGTTTACTTTCAACCAATAGTTGACAAAGTGAAACACAAACTAGCAACTTGGAAGACATCTCTCTTGTCTATTGCAGGAAGGGTGCAACTAGTTAAATCTATTGTGCAACAAGTTTTCTTAGAGAAATGGAAAAATCGATAAAGAACTTCATCTGGAGTGGTGACATTGCTAAAAGGAAGATGGTGAATGTGGCATGGAAGAGGGTTTATGCCGGTTATGATAAATGGGGTCTGGATACCAAATCTCTAGTATGTTTGAATGAAGCAACTAACCTAAAAATGTGTTCGGAACTTTTACAATCTAATAAACAATGGGCAACATTACTCGAGAAAAGTTATCATAGATTCTACTTGTATAACCCATCATATTTACTACTCAATTTGGAGTGGAGCAAAATCTGAGTTTCAAATAATTTTTGACAATTCAAACTAGATTATAAGAGAAGGGAAGACAATAAATTGCTGGCTGGACTCTTGGTGTGGAGAAATCCTTGCTCAATCTTATAACTCCTTTTACCTACTAAAATGTTATAATTAGATAACACTTTTTTAAAGATCCATTTGATATTTTCAACTTTATTTTAGGTAACTTTTTCGCCATTTATTTATTTTTGTTTCGATTTAATCGTTTATGTTATAATTACATAGCATTTTCGTCTTTTTTCTTTTTTTGATTTAGTATTTTATGTTATAAAATGTCAACATTGTTGTTCTTTTTATCAAAACAAAATAAAAAAATTCGTAAAAAAACAACTTATAAAATATTCGTCAAACTCATAAAGAAACCCAAATCTCCATCATACAAGCATATAAACCCAAATTTCATTCAAAAAATCTTATAAAAAGGATAAAAATGTTAACATTTTATAATATAAAGACAAAAATGTTATCTAATTATAACATAAAGAATTAAATCAGAATAAAAAAAGACAAAAGACAAAAATGTTTTATTTTGAAAAAAAATATAAGGTTCAATAAGTCATTAGCTATGAAGCTCGGGTACTACAAAATAGAGACGTATCCGTATCGGATACGTATCGGATATCGATACTCCACGGATACTCTCGGATACGTACCCACGGAGTATCAGAATTAATTATTTTAATTTAAAATATATATTTTATCGGATACTTATAAGATACTTGACAGATACACACAAATACTTATTAGATACTTCACATAGATGTATCCTGGAAAGAAATGAAGGGTAAAAAAGTGAGACTGTGTTGTGAAAATTCAATGAAGATGTATATGATTCAATTTAAGATATGTATCACTATAATTGTTTTTTGATTAACCAATTAAAAATTATGTTTTTGGTGAATGATAGTAACGAGAGTGATGAGATTCAATCAATCAACATTAAACAAAACTTTGTTTTGAGTTTTTTTATTGATGCATTTGTTGATACATATGAATGAAAATAGAATATGATTTATACGAAAAAAGTTTCATTTTTTATTTTGATCACATGTATTATTTTTTTGTAAATTGCGATTTTTATGATTATATATTATTGAAGAGTAATCAATGCTTATTTTTTTTCAAGGATTTTACATGCATATAAATTTTAATATAAATATTTTGTTAACGTATCTTAGCCGTATCGTATCCTAAATTTTTAAATTTCCACGTAGCCGTATCGTATCGTACCCGGACCATTGGACATTAGCTGGTATCCCTAAAAAAAAAGTGATTAGCTAGTAGCTTACCAAAAATCACTTTACTAAATACGAATCCCACTGCAATCTATGAATCCCTTGTTATGAAATCCATTTCCGGAATCAGGCAGTAATCGAAGGCGTCGAAACTGCATATCTAAGAACTCAGTCTGAATCGTTCTTCGATGCAATGCCGTTTCCTTCAATGTTTAAGAACAGGTTCGTTTCTTACCCACACAGTATTCTCATTCCATTTCACTCACTCTCACCTTCGATTAAGGCTTCTTTCTCTCACTCTCTTCATCCATTTATTCCTAAATCCAATGATTTTGATGTTAACGATGATGTTTCTTCATTCCATCGAATGCTTCGTATGAATCCTACCCCATCCATTGTTGAATTTAACAAGATTTTAGGTTCCATTGTTAAGACTAACAACAATCATTACACAACTGCCATTTCCCTTTTTCATCAATTGGAACTCAACGGAATTAATCCAACTATTGTTACTTTCAGCATCTTAATCAATTGTTACTGTCACTTAGGGGAAATGACTTTTGCTTTTTCCGTATTTGCTAAGATTCTCAAAATGGGTTGTCAGCCCAATACCATTACCTTGACTACACTTATCAAAGGTATGTGTCTTAATGGTAAGGTCAAAGAAGCTCTACACTTTCACGACCATGTGCTTTCACTTGGATTTCACTTGAACCAAGTTACTTATGGGACTTTGATCAATGGATTGTGTAAAATGGGGGAAACAAGACCCGCACTGCAGTTGTTGAGACGGATCGAAGGGAAATTGTTCAACACCAATGTGGTAATGTATAACACAATCATTGATGGTTTGTGCAAAGATAAACTTGTAAATGATGCATATGAGTTATATTCTCAAATGATTGTAAAGAAAATTTCTCCTGATGTTGTCACTTTCAATTCTCTAATATATGGATTTTGCATCGTTGGTCGACTAAAAGAAGCATTTGGTTTGTTCCGTGAAATGGTATTGAAAAACATCAACCCTGATGTTTATACTTTTAATATATTGGTTGATGCTCTTTGTAAGGAAGAAAACATTAAGCAAGCTAAAAATATGATAGCTATGATGATGAAAGAAGGTGTGGAACCTGATGTTGTTACATATAACTCTCTAATGGATGGGTATTGCTTAGTTAATCAAGTGAACAAGGCCAAGCATGTATTCAACTGCATAGGGAAAAGGAAAGTTACACCTGATGTTTGCAGCTACAATATCATTATTAATGGCTTATGTAAGATTAAAATGGTTGATGAAGCCTTGAATCTCTTTGAAGAAATGCATTGCAAACCCAATACAGTAACTTATAGTTCTCTTATTGATGGTTTATGCAAATCTGGGAGAGTTTCTCATGCTTGGGAGCTTCTTGATCAGATGCGTGATAGAGGCCAACCTCCCAATGTAATCACTCACAATTCCTTATTACATGCTTTATGTAAAAACCATCATGTTGACAAGGCAATTGCATTGGTCAAGAATTTTAAAGACCAAGGCATTCAACCAGATATGCACACATACACTATACTTATTGATGGATTATGCAAAGAAGGAAGACTTAAGGACGCACAAGTGATTTTTGAGGATCTTTTGATTAAAGGCCATAATTTAACAGTTTGGACATACAATGTCATAATCAATGGTCTTTGTATAGAGGGCTTATTTGATGAAGCTGTGATCCTGCTGTCAAAAATGGACGACAATGGTTGCATTCCAAATGCTGTAAATTATGAAACAATTATCCGTGCTCTCTTTAAAAATGATGAGAATGATAAGGCAGAGAAACTTCTACATGAAATGATTGCTCGAGGTCTACTGTAAGAAAAGTACTACTACTAGTTAAGATTATTTCTTGTTACTTATTAGGTAACTTCGAATTTCGATGACAACGATGAATCCTAAATATTCGTAGTCACCTTAGTTTTAATTTGAAATCATGTGTTTTTATTTTTGAAATAAATATTTTTTTTCTTTCCAATGTACTGTCATATTTTCTTCATATAGTTGTAATATTTTTTTTTCTTTTCATTCATTGGTTATTCTTTGTGTTTTGACTCACAAACCAAATAGAAACTAATTGGTTATTCTTTGTGTTTTAACTCACAAACCAAATAGAAACTAGTATGAGTTTTGAATCAGGTTTCTCATGTTCCCTCTAACCCTACCGGGTTTTTGTGATTTTTGGCTGGTGTTTGTCGTGTGTTATACAGTTTATACAATCTTGACATGTGATATATTTCCGTGTTTCAGACTTATACAGTTTACTGTGGTTGAGTCAGGTACAAGTTGTGCCACTGTCGTTGGAAAAATTGGATGGGGTCCTCTTTTTTCTTCTTCTCTGGTGTTGGTAGGATGGGTCTGATACACTTTCATTTTTTTGTGCTATCTTGAATTTGGTATAAGGTGCATGACTCGTTGGTGTAGTCAGACAATTGCAATATAAAAATGTGTGAATGTATAAGGTATTTGGGCAATTACAAATATTTTTACCGACTTAGTTTGTACTCTAAGATTCTAGAACCTTCTACTGAGCTCTAGAAGCTTCAGCCGTTAGTTCCAGTTCTGTCAGTGTGGTTTAAGTTAGTTAGCCACCTCTGTCCAGCTTGCACTGACAACAAGGGTGTAGGTTAGCTCAATAGTGACTGCAGGTTAAGCTTCCGTATATAGGGATTGTAATCTGTATTTTCTGTTCAACGATTCTATACAATCAATAGATTGAATAATAGATCTTAGAATTCTCTGTTTTCTGTTACACAATAACTATAGAAATTCATTTGGCTGAGAGAGGTTCATTCCACCATTACATATTGTACTAGCTTAATAATTCTTTTATTGAGTTGATGACAACCAACAACCTCCTCACTATTTAATGAAGGAATTTTATCTGAAGCGATGAAAATCAAAAGATTAAATGCTACATTTTTGGACACTTTGTGTCTGGTGTAAATTGTTTCTTCTTCCCTTTTTTTTTGTTTATTTGACATGTATCTGTTGGTTCAGTTAGTTTATCGAAACTTGAACAGTGAATCTTGTTGAGTTTGCATGGCGGGATGGACCTTGGAATTAAGAAGGTTGTCGAAGACTGAGGATTGGGAGCATGGTCAATTGGAAATGATAGCTAAGTTCATTTTCGTACACAATGATGCATTATCTGACTTGGTATGCCTCTGGTTGGGGGAGGATTTAGTCTCATTTTGTGTTTGATATTTTTTCTGACCTTAAATGTCTTTCCCTTTTACTAAGTTCTAACTAATTTAACCCAAAATATGAGAAGCCTGAAAATGTGGTTTATAAAGAAGTTAGAATCTCTTTGGAGATTAATGCAAAAACTGCATAAGTTTTAGAATCTTTATTAGCAAATATATGCATTCTTTTGTTATTTCTAACACAATTATGATCATATACTAAAATTTTCCGTATAAGGGTATTTAGCTGATCTAGTAAAATCCAAGAGAAGATTTCATAAGTGCTAAGTTATATTGGTAATAAAGGTCTGCCTTGCAGCTTTGGCCAGAAAGCTTTAGGATCTGTCTAAATTGACGAATTTGAGCTTATCTACTGACAGACTACCTCCGTCCCTTATTATAAGACACTTTTGAGAAAAAAAAATTGTCCGTTTTTATAAGACCCATTTGGTATTTCCAATTATATTAATTATTTCTTTACCAACATACCCTTATTTATTTTGCATCTTTTTCTTCAATCAACAATAAATAATATGTTGAAAACATAAAATAACTCTCTCTCTTAAGGATAAAGTTGTAAAAACAATAGTAATTATATACAAAATTAATAATACTACTACCAACTTTCTTAATTCCCGTAATTTTGGCAAAAGGGTCCTATATTTAGGGACGGAGGTAGTAAATACTTGTGGGACTATTTGAAAGAGTTTACGGAAATAACTTAGGACATATCCATAAGTTGTTTTCAACTCATTTCCATAAGCTCTCCAGTATACCTTATGAAAATAACATATAGCTTATACTCCCTCCGGTCTCATATATAAGAAAAGATTCTTTTTTTTGGTTCATTGAATAATTAATGTATCTGTTTTACAATGTAGACCAGATACATTAATTATTCAATAAACCTGAAAAAAGAATCTTTTCTTATATATGAGACCGGAGGGAGTAGTAAAATAGTTTGACTTTTTTTTAACTATTGTTAAATAAATAGCTTCAAATAAGTACTTATAAAAGTGCCTTAACAAATTTCTAATCTTAGTTATATAGGAGTTGCTGGTTGAGTTTGGAGGAACATTGTTTTGTACCTTTGTTCAAATAATTTGATAGTTTGATCATGAATGTTTCAGATTCTGAAATGCAGGATTTGGTACTTAAGGAGCACATTATTTTTTGGTGCAAGCAGTATCACAAGCTTTGACCATGAGTTATGCATTTAGGAGTAATGACAGAGCTTGGATCACTGCCCTGGCCAACAAGTTTAGAGGTAATAATAGTATCATGTTTACAGACTTGAAGATTCTGAAAACTCATCCTCGTCCCAATAATTTCCTTTTTTTTTTTCTTTTCCTGGCAGATTTATCTCTATCTTTTCAAGGATCTAAACACTATGTTTACTTTGGTCGTGAACAAACAAAACTTATAAAGTGTGCAGTTACTCGAGTTTCTAGTCAGTGTTGGCATAGTAGTATTCATATGCCAAATGAGAACAGAAGTTTGTTAATATATGATGAATGGGCAAAACAGATTGCTTTTCTTTTTAAAAAATTTAGTAGGGTCAAAGTTTCTTAACTAATTTATAATCTAAGTTATGGCTTATACAACCTTTGAGATGAAAACTCGATGTTAAGTTGTTAACAAGCTTTGTATAAAATCTCTCTTATAATCATATTGATTGTTAGAGTACACATTGCATTCTATTGTGTTTCATTCTGTTGGGTACACATGAGTTTAATATTTTCTGCATTCTGTTAATATTGTCCGACTTGTTATGTTTTTCAATTAGAAACTAGTTGGTAGTTACATATTGTTATTGAATTTTAGTGACACACATCATGTCATTTTTTCTTTGCACAGTTACTGATAAAAAAGAATGCAAACTATGCAATGAGCTCACTATCACTATTGTTTAGACGAAATTCATGTTATTAGATTCATTTGTATATGGATTTAATTCTTATGCACTGTCAATCTAAAGATTTTTACAGTGACAGTCTATCACAACTGTCGGATCACAATAAATATTTGACTTTAATCATATCTACCTTAATAGGCATACAACTATGATAATTAATATGTTTTACAATGATAATATGAAGATTAACCTCTTTTTATAATGTAACCATTACAGTGGTTGAGTTTTTGAATTTTCATATAACTATCGTTTTTATTCTTGGTCTAAGTGTTGTCTATCGTCTTTGCATTCCTAGTGTTTACAATCATAACAATAATGATTCAAAAACTGACATGATCAATTCGAAAACTCTACAAAACCGACTTACAAGGCTCCTTCAAAAAAAAAAAAACCGACTTACAAGGTGACATGTCAATAGTCACATTCAATTAATTCATTTTCTCAAATAATTGTCGGTATTGAAATGTCAATGCTATTTTCATGTTCAATGTTTGTTTCTATGTCAGTACTTCATTTAAGGACTGCAAGGTGTCTGGTATTACCTGTTCTCTTTCCTGCTTGCATTCATTCCCAATGGAAAGATTATTGACGCACCAAATACTGTTTAAGTGGCAATAGCTGCCACAAAATTTTAGCCTTTTGTTTGTTATTGGGATTAACCATGGATAGTCAGGCCCTTTTCCTTTCCTTTATAATAAAAAGTAATCTCTCATTTTCCTTAGACCCTTTTTCAACTAAAGCTTTTTGGTACATTCAATATATAAAGCATTTTCATTATGTTCTTAATACCTCGATTTCTCTCGATCTTTTTATGCATTTGATATTTTTTTTCTTATGTCATTTATTCTCGATATTGATTTCTATCCCCATTCTTGTATAGGTTTCAAGCTGTTGAAAACATGTATTAAGCTGGTTTTCGACAAATGAGGAGCACAGATTACGTCTGCAATGTATGCTATAGGGCCTTGATAAGATCTTTATTCTTTGCCTGTAATGTTTTCCAGATTTTAAAACAGAATTGGTGACTGTTATTTGGTTTCGATATGCTTGAGTAGCCATACTTTTATCATGATTTCAATATCTGCTTTCGCAGTATGAATTCATTTGTTCATAATAAGTTTAGGATATTTTCCTATTTGAGTATGTATATTTCCTTTAGTGGTATAATCCGAAGGCCATGTGATTTGGATATAAAGTTACCTTATGGTTCACCATAATTGGGTGATCCACTGTTGTCTCGACTCAGATTTCTGCTTGATCATGCACACACAGTCACCTTTGATCTTGCTTCGTGTTTTTTCAGCATCGACTCAATGGACCAAACTGGTTCTTGTTCTGTTTCTTGCCTTCCCAGCACACCAATCCAATGGGCTAGTTGCACCAAAACTTGCTCATTCTTTTCTGTTTCTGACACTAACACTTGTTTGAAGCAATTAGCATCGCTGTCTTTTTGACCTCACAATGACCCAGCGAACGCATGGTTTGTCTTGGCCTCTCAACCTTCTTTTGGACCCCAAAAGGTTATTGGGTGCTATAACACATCTGTAGCGGCATAGGGAAGCAGAACGATGCATGGCTTCTATTGAAAATCTGTAGTGGAGCAGTTTGCTGTAGCGTCTACTATAGAATCTAACTCACTGTTGTTCGGAGCAATTTGGGTTTGAACTGGTTTTCGAAGATATTGTGATGCTTCAAGGCCAATTTTTGAAATGGGCTTATGTGAATGATCTGATTTCCTCTTCAAGTATTTCTCTAGTGATGGATGTAGCTGTTAGAATATAAGAAAGTGTACTAGTATATCTTGAGACAGATTATAGAGGTCTGGAAGCCAATCCTTTATTAGATGTTCTATAAAAAAGTCATATTGTTTGACAAGAACTGGCATGAATTAGCATCAGCAAATTCTTTTTTCATCATTTTGCCACCTTATCATGTAAGAAATCGTGAGTATGATAATGAAAATGATTATATTGTTGGTTTTCTTGCTCTACAAATATTGCAATTAGTCCAATTTCTTTTATGTTTGTAAATTTGTATTTGTTGGTCATCTGCTAAGTTGCATTATTAGAGAGATAAAATAGTCGATTGGAATCACATGAGAGATACCAACCTATAAGTATCGTCCACATAAATAGCATAGCAGATACTTTCTTTTGGAAGCAATCTTGTAAGAATAATACAAACATCTTGCATCATGTTTTTGTGTTGACCCTTTGAAATTTAATCTTAATCTTAATAATATACAACCATGGAACATGTTTTAGACTATCAATCCTAGGTGTCAAGCTTTCAAGCCCCTATTGTCACATCATCATTAAAAACTAATGGTCTTTCAAGCCCCTATTGGACATACACTATCATAATCAATGGTCTTTGTTTAGAGGGCTTATTTGATGAAGTTGTGACCCTGTTGTCAAAAGTGGAATACAATGGTTGCATTCCAGATGTTGTAACTTATGAAACAATTATCTGTGCTTTCTTCAAAAATGATGAGAATGATAAGGCAGAGAAACTTCTACGTGAAATGATTGCTCGAGGTCTATTGTAAGAGAAGTACTAGTTAAGATTATTTCTTGTAAATTATTATGTTACTGGTTTTTGTTCTTGAAATAAGTATTTTTTTTTTCTTTCCAATGTACTATCATTTTTTTTCATATAGATATAAGGATTTTTTTTCTTCCATTCATTTGTTATTCTTTGTGTTTTAAATCACAAACCAAACAGAAACTAATATGAGCTTGTAAACAATTATTAGTTAATAGATTTCAGAACTCTCATGTCGAGTTTAATAGGAGACAAACGAATGAGGTCACTCTCGAGTTAGCTCAGACAACCCTATCCAATTCTAGCCTCCATGTTATAGATGATGCACCTTCATATATTTGACACATTTTTACCAACGAAATGCAACGAATTTCTTTCTTAAAAAAAAAAATCATTAGCTAGTACCTATAAACTAAATGTCCCATTTGACCAAAAATAAAATAAAAATAAAAGTCCCATTGAGACACTAAATCCCAAAAATAAAGGAAATCCCATTATCCCTCCGTCCTTTGTTAGGAGGCCCCTTTTATGAAATCAATTTCCAGAATCAGACAAAGAACGTGATTCGCCGGTGGACGACGAAACTGCAAATCTTCGAGCAATGTTGAGGAACAGGTTCTATTCTTACTCTCACAATTTTCTCATTCCATTTCACTCACTTTTACCTTCGATTAAGGCTTCTTTCTCTCAATCTCCTCATCCATTCATTCCTAAATCCAATGATTTTGATGTTAACGATGATGTTTCTTCATTCCATCGAATGCTTCGTATGAATCCTACCCCATCCATTGTTGAATTTAACAAGATTTTAGGTTCCATTGTTAAGACTAACAACAACCATTATACCACTGTCATTTCCCTTTCTCACCATTTGAAATTTCACGGAATAATGCCTGATATTGCTACTTTCAACATTGTGATTAATTGTTACTGTCACTTAGGGGAAATGACTTTTGCTTTTTCCGTATTTGCTAAGATTCTCAAAATGGGTTATCAGCCCAATACCATTACCTTGACTACACTTATCAAAGGTATGTGTCTTAATGGTAAGGTCAAAGAAGCTCTACACTTTCACGACCATGTGCTTTCACTTGGATTTCACTTGAACCAAGTTACTTATGGGACTTTGATCAATGGATTGTGTAAAATGGGGGAAACAAGCCCCGCGCTGCAGTTGTTGAGACGGATTGAAGGGAAATTGGTCAACACCGATGTGGTAATGCATAACACAGTCATTCATGGTTTGTGCAAAGATACACTTGTAAATGATGCATATGAGTTATATTCTGAAATGATTACAAAGAGAATTTCTCCTACTGTTGTCACTTTCAATTCTCTAATATATGGATTTTGCATCGTTGGTCGACTAAAAGAAGCATTTGGTTTGTTTCATGAAATGGTATTGAAAAACATCAACCCTGATGTTTATACTTTTAGTATCATGATTGATGCTCTTTGTAAGGAAGGAAATGTTAAAGAAGCTAAAAATATGATAGCTATGATGATGAAAGAAGGTGTGGAACCTGATGTTGTTACATATACTTCACTAATGGATGGCTTATGTAAGATCAAAATGATTGATGAAGCCTTGAATCTCTTCACAGAAATGCATTGCAAACCCAATACAGTAACTTACAACTCTCTTATTGATGGTTTGTGCAAATCTGGGAGAGTTTCTCATGCTTGGGAGCTTCTTGATCAGATGCGTGATAGAGGCCAACCTCCCGATGTAATCACTTACACTTCCTTCTTACATGCTTTATGTAAAAACCATGATGTTGACAAGGCAATTGCATTGGTCAAGAAAATTAAAGACCAAGGCATTCAACCAAATATTAACACATACAATATACTTATCGATGGACTATGCAAAGAAGGAAGACTTAAGAACGCACAAGCGATATTTCAAGATCTTTTGATTAAAGGCCATAATTTAACAGTTTGGACATACAATATCATAATCAATGGTCTTTGTTTAGAGGGCTTATTTGATGAAGCTGTGACCCTACTGTCAAAAATGGACGACAATGGTTGCATTCCAGATGCTGTAACTTATGAAACAATTATCCTTGCTCTCTTTAAAAATGATGAGAATGATAAGGCAGAGAAACTTCTACATGAAATGATTGCTCGAGGTCTACTGTAAGAAAAGTACTACTACTAGTTAAGATTATTTCTTGTTACTTATTAGGTAACTTCGAATTTCGATGACAACGATGAATCCTAAATATTCGTAGTCACCTTAGTTTTAATTTGAAATCATGTGTTTTTATTTTTGAAATAAATATTTTTTTTCTTTCCAATGTACTGTCATATTTCTTCATATAGTTGTAATATTTTTTTTTCTTTTCATTCATTGGTTATTCTTTGTGTTTTGACTCACAAACCAAATAGAAACTAATGGTTATTCTTTGTGTTTTAACTCACAAACCAAATAGAAACTAGTATGAGTTTTGAATCAGGTTTCTCATGTTCCCTCTAACCCTACCGGGTTTTTGTGATTTTGGCTGGTGTTTGTCGTGTGTTATACAGTTTATACAATCTTGATATGTGATATATTTCCGTGTTTCAGACTTATACAGTTTACTGTGGTTGAGTCAGGTACAAGTTGTGCCACTGTCGTTGGAAAAATTGGATGGGGTCCTCTTTTTTCTTCTTCTCTGGTGTTGGTAGGATGGGTCTGATACACTTTCATTTTTTTGTGCTATCTTGAATTTGGTATAAGGTGCATGACTCGTTGGTGTAGTCAGACAATTGCAATATAAAAATGTGTGAATGTATAAGGTATTTGGGCAATTACAAATATTTTTACCAACTTAGTTTGTACTCTAAGATTCTAGAACCTTCTACTGAGCTCTAGAAGCTTCAGCCGTTAGTTCCAGTTCTGTCAGTATGGTTTAAGTTAGTTAGCCACCTCTGTCCAGCTTGCACTGACAACAAGGGTGTAGGTTAGCTCAATAGTGACTGCAGGTTAAGCTTCCGTATATAGGGATTGTAATCTGTATTTTCTGTTCAACGATTCTATACAATCAATAGATTGAATAATAGATCTTAGAATTCTCTGTTTTCTGTTACACAATAACTATAGAAATTCATTTGGCTGAGAGAGGTTCATTCCACCATTACACATTGTACTAGCTTAATAATTCTTTTATTGAGTTGATGACAACCAACAACCTCCTCACTATTTAATGAAGGAATTTTATCTGAAGCGATGAAAATCAAAAGATTAAATGCTACATTTTTGGACACTTTGTGTCTGGTGTAAATTGTTTCTTCTTCCCTTTTTTTTTGTTTATTTGACATGTATCTGTTGGTTCAGTTAGTTTATCGAAACTTGAACAGTGAATCTTGTTGAGTTTGCATGGCGGGATGGACCTTGGAATTAAGAAGGTTGTCGAAGACTGAGGATTGGGAGCATGGTCGATTGGAAATGATAGCTAAGTTCATTTTCGTACACAATGATGCATTATCTGACTATTGGTATGCCTCTGGTTGGGGGAGGATTTAGTCTCATTTTGTGTTTGATATTTTTTCTGACCTTAAATGTCTTTCCCTTTTACTAAGTTCTAACTAATTTAACCCAAAATATGAGAAGCCTGAAAATGTGGTTTATAAAGAAGTTAGAATCTCTTTGGAGATTAATGCAAAAACTGCATAAGTTTTAGAATCTTTATTAGCAAATATATGCATTCTTTTGTTATTTCTAACACAATTATGATCATATACTACAATTTTCCGTATAAGGGTATTTAGCTGATCTAGTAAAATCCAAGAGAAGATTTCATAAGTTGAAAGAGGGTCCTATATTTAGGGACGGAGGTACTAAATACTTGTGGGACTATTTGAAAGAGTTTATGGAAATAACGTAGGACATATCCATAAGTTGTTTTCAACTCATTTCCATAAGCTCTCTAGTATACCTTATGAAAATAACGTATAGCTTATACTCCCTCCGGTCTCATATATAAGAAAAGATTCTTTTTTTAGGTTCATTGAATAATTAATGTATCTGTTTTACAATGTAGACCAGATACATTAATTATTCAATGAACCTGAAAAAAGAATCTTTTCTTATATATGAGACCGGAGGGAGTATTAAAATAGTTTGACTTTATTTTAACATTGTTAAATAAATAGCTTCAAATAAGTACTTATAAAAGTGCCTTAACAAATTTCTAATCTTAGTTATATAGGAGTTGCTGGTTGAGTTTGGAGGAACATTGTTTTGTACCTTTGTTCAATTAATTTGATAGTTTGATCATGAATGTTTCAGATTCTGAAATTCAGGATTTGGTACTTAAGGAGCACATTATTTTTTGGTGCAAGCAGTATCACAAGCTTTGACCATGAGTTATGCATTTAGGAGTAATGACAGAGCTTGGATCACTGCCCTGGCCAACAAGTTTAGAGGTAATAATAGTTTCATGTTTACAGACTTGAAGATTCCTGAAAACTCATCCTCGTTGCAATAATTTCCTTTTTTTTTCTTTTCCTGGCAGATTTATCTCTATCTTTTCAAGGATCTAAACACTATGTTTACTTTGGTCGTGAACAAACAAAACTTATAAAGTGTGCAGTTACTCGAGTTTCTAGTCAGTTACTTTGTTAATATATGATGAATGGGCAAAACAGATTGCTTTTCTTTTTAAAAAATTTAGTAGGGTCAAAGTTTCTTAACTAATTTCTAATCTAAGTTATGGCTTATACAACCTTTGAGATGAAAACTCGATGTTAACAAGCTTTGTATAAAATCTCTTTTATAATCATATTGATTGTTAGAGTACACATTGCATTCTATTGTGTTTCATTCTGTTGGGTGTACAATGAGTTTAATATTTTCTGCATTCTGTTAATATTCTCCGACTTGTTATGTTTTTCAATTAGAAACTAGTTGGTAGTTACATATTGTTATTGAATTTTAGTGACACACATCATGTCATTTTTTCTTTGCACAGTTACTGATAAAAAAGAATGCAAACTATGCAATGAGCTCACTATCACTATTGTTTAGACTAAATTCATGTTATTAGATTCATTTGTATATGGATTTAATTCTTATGCACTGTCAATCTAAAGATTTTTACAGTGACAGTCTATCACAACTGTCGGATCACTATAAATATTTGACTTTAATCATATCTACCTTAATAGGCATACAACTATGATAATTAATATGTTTTACAATGATAATATGAAGATTAACCTCTTTTTATAATGTAACCATTACAGTGGTTGAGTTTTTGAATTTTTATCTAACTATCGTTTTTATTCTTAGTCTAAGTGTTGTCTATCGTCTTTGCATTCCTAGTGTTTACAACCATAACAATGATGATTCAAAAACTGACATGACCAATTCGAAAACTCTACAAAACCGACTTACAAGGCTCCTTAAAAAAAAAAAAACCGACTTACAAGGCGACATGTCAATAGTCACATTCAATTAATTCATTTTCTCAAATAATTGTCGGTATTGAAATGTCAATGCTATTTTCGTGTTCAATTTTGTTTCTATGTCAGTACTTCATTTAAGGACTGCAAGGTGTTTGGTATTACCTTTTCTCTTTCCTGCTTGCATTCATTCCCAATGGAAAGATTATTGACGCACCAAATACTGTTTAAGTGGCAATAGCTGCCACAAAATTTTAGCCTTTCGTTTGATATTGGGATTAGCCATGGATAGTCAGGCCCTTTTCCTTTCCTTTATAACAAAAAGTAATCTCTCATTTTCCTTAGACCCTTTTTCAACTCAAGCTTTTTGGTACGTTCAATATATAATGCATTTTCATTATGTTCTTAATACCTCGATTTCTCTCAATCTTTTTATGCATTTGATATTTTTTTTCTTATGTCATTTATTCTCGATATTGATTTCTATCCCCATTCTTTGTATAGGTTTCAAGCTGTTGAAAACATGTATTAAGCTGGTTTTCGACAAATGAGGACCACAGATTGCGTCTGCAATGTATGCTATAGGGCCTTGATTAGATCTTTATTCTTTGCCTGTAATGTTTTCCAGATTTTAAAACAGAATTGGTGAGTGTTATTTGGTTTCGATATGCTTGAGTAGCCATACTTTTATCATGATTTCAATATGCTTTCGCAGTATGATCTTCTGTTCGTATTTTTGTTCATAAGTTTAGGATATTTCCTATTTGAGTATGTATATTTATCCGAAGGCCATGTGATTTGGATATAAAGTTACCTTATGGTTCACCATAATTGGGTAATCCACTGTTGTCTTGACTCAGATTTCTGCTTCGTGTTTTTCAGCATCGACTCAATGACCAAACTGGTTCTAGTTCTGTTTCTTGCCTTCCCAGCACACCAATCAATGGGCTAGTTGCACCAAAACTTACTCATTCTTTTCTGTTTCTGACACTAACACTTGTTTGAAGCAGTTAGCATCGCTGCCTTTTTCACCTCACAATGACCCAGCGAACGCATGGTTTGTCTTGGCCTCTCAACCTTCTTTTGGACCCCAAAAGGTTATCAGAAGGGTGCTATAACACATCTGTAGCGGCATAGGGAAGCAGAACGATGCATGGTTTTATTGAAAATCTGTAGTGGAGCAGTTTGCTGAGAGTCTACTATAGAATCTAACTCACTGTTGTTTGGAGCAATTTGGGTTTGAACTGGTTTTCGAAGATATTGTGATGCTTCAAGGCCAATTTTTGAAATGGGCTTATGTGAATGATCTGATTTCCTCTTCAAGTATTTCTCTAGTGATGGATGTAGCTGTTAGAATATAAGAAAGTGTACTAGTATATCTTGAGACAGATGATAGAGGTCTGGAAGCCAATCCTTTATTAGATGTTTTATAAAAAAGTCATATTGTTTTACAAGAACTGGCATGAATTGGCATCAGCAAATTCTTTTTTCATCATTTTGCCACCTTATCATGTAAGAAATCGTGAGTATGATAATGAAAATGATTATATTGTTGGTTTTCTTGCTCTACAAATATTGCAATTAGTCCAATTTCTTTTATGTTTGTAAATTTGTATTTGTTGGTCATCTGCTAAGTTGCATTATTAGAGAGATAAAATAGTCGATTGGAATCACATGAGATACCAACCTATAAGTATCGTCCACATAAATAGCATAGCAGATACTTTCTTTTGGAAGCAATCTTGTAAGAATAATACAAACATCTTGCATCATGTTTTTGTGTTGACCCTTTGAAATCTTAATCTTAATCTTAATAATATACAACCATGGAACATGTTTTAGACTACCAATCCTAGGTGTCAAGCTTTCAAGCCCCTATTGGACATACACTATCATAATCAATGGTCTTTGTTTAGAGGGCTTATTTGATGAAGCTGTGACCCTGTTGTCAAAAGTGGAATACAATGGTTGCATTCCAAATGTTGTAACTTATGAAACAATTATCTGTGCTTTCTTCAAAAATGATGAGAATGATAAGGCAGAGAAACTTCTACGTGAAATGATTGCTCGAGGTCTATTGTAAGAGAAGTACTAGTTAAGATTATTTCTTGTAAATTATTATGTTACTGGTTTTTGTTCTTGAAATAAGTTTTTTTTTTTTTTCTTTCCAATGTACTATCATTTTTCTTCATATAGATATAAGGATTTTTTTTCTTCCATTCATTTGTTATTCTTTGTGTTTTAAATCACAAACCAAACAGAAACTAATATGAGCTTTGAATTAGGTTTCTCATGTTCCTTCTAACCCTACTGGGATTTTTGTGTTCTTTGGCTAGTGTTTATCGTGTGTGATACAGCTCATAAAAGATTGTTATGTTATGTGAACATTTTCCTGTTTCAGACTTGTATAGTTTGATGTGGTTGAGTCTGAAACAAGTTGTTGTGCCACTGTCGTTGGTAGGATGGGTCTGATACACTTTCATATTTTTGTGCTATCTTGAATTTGGTATAGGGTGCATGACTCATTGGTGTAGTCATACAATAGTGATATAACAATGTGTGAATGTATAAGGAATTTAGGCAATTACAAGTATTTTTACCGACTTAATTTGTACTCTAAGATTCTAGAACCTTCTACTGAGCTCTAGAAGCTTCAGCCGTTTGTTCCAGTTCTGCCAGTGTGGTTAAAGTTAGTTAGCCACCTCTGTCCAGCTGGCACTGACAACTACGGTGTAGGTTAACTCAATAGTGATTGTAGGTTAAGCTTTCCTATATAGTGATTGTAACATGTATTTTCAGTTCAGCAATTGATTACAATGAATAGATCGAATAACAAATTTTAGAATTCTCTTTTTTCTGTTAAACAATAATTGCTTAAATACATTTGGCTGAGAGAGTTCCATTCCACCTTTACACATTGTACTAACTTAATATTTATTTTGTTGACTGGATGACAATCAACAACCTCCTCACTATTTAATAAAGGGATTTTTATCAGTAGAGATGAAAATGGCATGTACATGTTGGTTCAGTTAGATTATCAGAACTTGAACAGTGAATATGCGCACATACAAATTCTTATCGATGGTCTTTGTAAAGAAGGAAGACTTAAGAGCGCGCAAGTAATTTTTCAGGATCTTTTGATTAAAGGCCACAATGTAACAGTATGGACATATAATATTATGATCAATGGTCTTTGTTTAGAGGGCAAGTTTAGTGAAGCTATGACCCTACTCTAAAAAATGGAAGACAATGGTTGCATTCCTAATTTTGTAACTTGTGAAACAATTATTCATGCTCTCTTTGAAAATGATGAGAATGATAAGGCAGAAAAACTTCTACGTGAAATGATTGCTAGATGTCTGTTGTATGAGAAAGAATAGTTAAAGATGATGTCTTGTTACATATTAGGTTATTTTGAATGTTAATGAGAATGATCTTATCTTTAGTATTTGATTATATATTTACTTGATAGTTACATATACGAAGGATGATGGACAACACAACAAGCTCACCATCACGTTATTTTTAATTCGAAGTCAATTGTTTTAATGTTAATTTGGATACTATAACAACTTAATTGGTTGATGTTTTTTATTCTCAACATGTTTTTTTCTTTCCAATGAATGTACTGTCAATTTCTTCGTATAGTTGTAAGGATTATCATTCATTTGTCATTCTTTGTATTTCAAATCACAAACCAAATTGAAACTAATACGAGTTTTCAATACTTTATCTCTTATTGTTTCCTGTATTTTCCCTCAAGTATAGAAAGTATAAACTAGCTCAGAAGCTTGTTTTAAAAAATAAAATGTGTTTGGCAACAAGCTTCTCTCACTATCTTATAGCTTTTTTGAGATGTTATTTTCACTAGCTTTTGAGCTTATAGCTTATAACTTTTGGTAAAAATAAGTTATAAGCTAGCTGATAGCTAATAGCTGAAAAACTAGTTTATAACTGATGATTGATAGCTTATAACTGAAAAACTTGCTTATTAAAAATAATGTGTTTGGTAAAATTAGCTGTTGAAGTGGCTGATACATATAAAATGATATAAAAGGATCTGTTTGTTTAATTTTTTTTATAAATTATATACATAAAAAAATATACTTAATATATTTCTTTTTAAATATTTAAATTTATTTCAAATTACTTTCATCTCCAAAATAATAAATGTGTTTTATAAATTCAATTAACATTTTTTATTTAACTAAACATTTGCTTCAATATATATTGCATATTTTATTTAAAATTATAATTATATTATATGAATTAAGAGCAAGAGGTAATAAGAAATGGAACAAAGAAAATATAGAAAAACTACAACATGAGCGGTGGCACCAGTGTTGTAACATGCAACATGCTGGTTGCACCAAAATATAAAAAAGTGGGTAGTTACATTTTTTTTTACTAAAAGTGGGTAGTTACATATGAATGTGGGTAGTTTTTATTATTAAAAAAATAATAAAATTAAATTAATAAGGTTAAAATTAGAAGATATTAATAAAAGCTATAAGCTATAAGTTCAAAAGCTACTTGAAATAGCATCTCACAAAAGCTATAAGCTCATGAGAAAAGCTTGTTATCAAACAAGTCATGATCCAACAAGCTTATAAGCTAATTCAATAAGCTACAAGCTAGCTTTTCGTCGTTATCAAACACAACCAAAAAAAACTACCCACTCATAAGAAAAAAAAACTTCCCATGTTTTTTTTGACAAAAAATTAACTTTCCACGTTATGTTGCTTTCTATTTGAATTTTTTATTGTTTCAATTGGTTCAAATATTGTACTTAGATTTGATTTTTTTATATGCTCTTTTTTTCGGATATAGGTCTCTTTCTATTAAATCCACATGTAGATATTTATCATTATTTTGTTCTTTGAACATATTTACCAATTTAAATAAAAACAAATAATTCCTTAAAACAAACAAAAATAAAAATATATGATAAAAAAGTCAAACAAAATTTATTAACGATAATCTCAATTAAATCATATATCACATTTATCATTTTAAAGATAAAAAATACTTTGAAATACATTCAAATTATTAAGATAATATATTAGTTAATAATGTTTATAAATATAATTTATAATATACTAGTGGAAAGACGGGCACAATAGTGTCTGTCTGTCCGCTCTTGTTATCGTGCTCTTTGAAAATATTTTATCTCAATGTATCGATGATAACTTTCCTTTTCTTATTGATTATATTTATAGTGACATATACTTCCTTTAAAAAAAAATAGTGAGATATATTTGATCTAATTTGTTACACTTTTTTTAAGGATAAGGAAAAAAATTGGACATATGTTCATATCATGTTTGTTACACAATATATTGTGTGGTAACAAAAAAAATATAGTGTTTGTTACACTTTTTATAATATTTGAATTCACCCTCATCAATTATTTTTTTAAATGATAAGAAAAAAAATAAGACATAAACAATTTGTTACATTTTGTTTTGATATTGAAATTTACTCTTATCTATTTGTTATATGTGTTATTTTTACTGAAAGAAAGTTGAGGGTAATTTTGGAATAGGAAAAAGACAACGCAAAAGAGTAAAAAAAAGACTATTTTCTATATATATATATATATATATATATATATATATATATATATATATATATTATAGATATATAATACAGATTATACGCATATATTTTATGTCATTTTATAGGCTTATTCAAGCCACCGGTCCCTTAACTTAATTGTTTGTCTCAAAATGGTCCCCTAACTTTTATTTGTCTCAAATTGGTCCCCTAAGTTTCCCTCCGTTACATGTTTAAGTCCTTTCTGTTAGTTTCCATGAGAAAACGTCAGTGACTTAGGTCTGAAGTCAGAGTCTGAGGTCAGATTCTGAAGTCAGAGTCTGAAGTCAGAATCTGAGGTCAGAGTCTGAGGTCATAACTTAACGTTTTCTCATGGAAACTAACAGAAAAGACTTAAACATGTCACAGATGAAAACTTAGGGGACCAATTTGAGACAAATTAAAGTTAGGGGACCATTTTGAAACAAATAATTAAGTTAAGGACCGATAGCTTGAATAAGCCCATTTTATATTTCTCAATCATTTTAAAAGCTAATTTTATAAAACACTTTAATTCATTTTTCAAATGAGCACCGTATTTTCTCACAACTTTTTGTGATGCGCCGTGGTCTGGTCGGACGGAAGAAACTGCAAAACTCACAAATCAGTCTGAATCGTTCTCCTTCCAGCAAAGCAATGTTGTTAACGAAGAGGTTCTTTCCTTACTCTTACAATTTTCGTACTATTTCCTTTCACTCACTTTCACTTTCACCTTCACCTTCGATTAGGGATTTTGATGTTAACGATGATGTTTCTTCATTCCATCGAATGCTTCGTATGAATCCTACCCCATCCATTGTTGAATTTAACAAGATTTTAGGTTCCATTGTTAAGACTAACAACAATCATTACACAACTGCCATTTCCCTTTTTCATCAATTGGAACTCAACGGAATTAATCCAACTATTGTTACTTTCAGCATCTTAATCAATTGTTACTGTCACTTAGGGGAAATGACTTTTGCTTTTTCCGTATTTGCTAAGATTCTCAAAATGGGTTGTCAGCCCAATACCATTACCTTGACTACACTTATCAAAGGTATGTGTCTTAATGGTAAGGTCAAAGAAGCTCTACACTTTCACGACCATGTGCTTTCACTTGGATTTCACTTAGATCAAGTTACTTATGGTACCTTGATCAATGGATTGTGTAAAATGGGAAAGACAAGAGCCGCCTTGCAAATGTTGAGACAAATCGAAGGGAAATTGGTCAACACCGATGTGGTAATGTATAACACAATCATTGATGGTTTGTGCAAAGATAAACTTGTAAATGATGCATGTGAGTTATATTCTCAAATGATTGTAAAGAAAATTTCTCCTGATGTTGTCACTTTCAATTCTCTAATATATGGATTTTGCATCGTTGGTCGACTAAAAGAAGCATTTGGTTTGTTCCGTGAAATGGTATTGACAAACATCAACCCTGATGTTTATACTTTTAATATATTGGTTGATGCTCTTTGTAAGGAAGGAAACGTTAAACAAGCTAAAAATATGATAGCTATGATGATGAAAGAAGGTGTGGAACCTGATGTTGTTACATATACTTCACTAATGGATGGGTATTGCTTAGTTAATCAAGTGAACAAGGCCAAGCATGTATTCAACATCATAGGGAAAATGAAAGTGACACCTAATGTTCACAACTACACTGTCATTATTAATGGCTTATGTAAGATTAAAATGGTTGATGAAGCCTTGAATCTCTTTGAAGAAATGCATTGTGAACCTAATATGGTAACTTATAGTTCTCTTTATTGATGGTTTATGCAAATCTGGGAGAGTTTCTCATGCTTGGGAGCTTCTTGATCAGATGCGTGATAGAGGCCAACCTCCCAATGTAATCACTTACAATTCCTTATTACATGCTTTATGTAAAAACCATAATGTTGACAAGGCAATTACATTGGTCAAGAAAATTAAAGACCAAGGTATTCAACCAGATATTAACACATACAATATACTTATCGATGGACTATGCAAAAAAGGAAGACTTAAGGACGCACAAGTGATTTTTGAGGATCTTTTGATTAAAGGCCATAATTTAACAGTTTGGACATACAATATCATAATCAATGGTCTTTGTTTAGAGGGCTTGCTTGATGAAGCTGTGACCCTACTGTCAAAAATGGACGACAATGGTTGCATTCCAGATGCTGTAACTTATGAAAC